>NW_004624813.1:2100580-2111675 GCF_000247695.1 Heterocephalus glaber | reverse complement strand
AGGGCAGGGGAATTGGGGGTAAAAAAAAGATCCAAGAGAGATTATGTAAAGGTGCAAATTTCCAATGATGAATGTCATTATATTGTATACCAAAAATATACCAATAAAATTAATTTTTAAAAAACTAACACAGAACTCCTGTGTTATGATTCAGCCATTGAACTACTGGATACTTATTATACAGAAATGAAAACTTCTATGCACATAAAAGACCCACAACTAAAACCCCAAACTAGAAAAGGTCTTAATGTCCATCAACAGGTGAATGTTTAAACTATGGTGCATGCATTTTATGGAGAACTCCTGAGAAATTACAAAAAAATACAAAAGAACAAAGAGAAGAAGAGAGAAGAAAAAACAATACATAGAACAATTTAAATAACTCTTCAAGGAAGTATGCTGAACAAAAAATGTAATTCCCCCAACTACATAGTTTATGCATCTGTTTACATAACATTTTTGAAATGACATGACCTTAGAGAAGGAAGACAGATTACTGGTGGCATGAGTTAGGGAAAGGAGGTGAGGGGAAGTTATGTGTGGATATGAAAGGGCAATATGAGGGATGTTTGTGGTATTGGAACTCTTTGATTCGTTGTCTTGACTATGCTGTTGGATACATGGGCCTACAAAGGTATTTTATCATTTACACATACAAATGAGTACAAGTAAAATGGGGAAAACTGAATAAAATTAGTGTATTTTATCAGTGTCAATATCCTGATTGTGATATTCTATTATAAATTTGCCAAGTCTTATCAAATGAGAGAAACTAAGCAAAGTGCACAAGATGCCTCTCTGTATTATTTTCTAATACGTATTACTCATAAACTTAGGAAATGTAATGAAAGCAGTGACAGAGGTAATTTACCATAATAAAATGCTTATAATTAATCTCAAGTTACCGGCAGTTTTTGGTAAGAGAGCCCTGATTGTCCAAAAGTATGAAAACAGTAGTGGTATTCTGGAAAAATAGATTTCACATTCAAATGTAAAACTATAAAACTGTTAGAAAAAAACACTGGAGAAAAATCTGTGATGTAAGGTAAGATGAATTCTTAGACAAGACACCAAGTGCATGAATCAGAATACAATTACTCAATGATTTGTAACTCATCAAATTTAAGATATTTGCTCAGCAAAGTACTCTATTATGAAGACAAAACAGAAACCAGGAGAAAAATACTTGCACATCACATCATCTACCCAATAAAGCACTTGCATTCAGCATATATGTTTTATTTTACTTTTGTTTGGTTTTTGAGAAAGTGTCTCACTATGTAGCAGGCTGGCCTTGAACTCACTATGTAGCCCAAGCTAGTGTAGAACTTGCAGCAATCCTCCTGCCTCAGCCTCGCAAGTGCTGAGATTACAGGAGTTTGCCAGTACACTGAGCTTGCATCCAGCATATATGAAGAACATTCTAAACTCAACAGTGAACCAAGGGAGCCCATTAGTAATAGTTACAAGGTTTAATAGGCACCTTCCCAAAGAAGGTGTGTGAATGGCAAGAAAGTATTTAAAAAGATATTCAACAGCCTTTGCATGGCAGGCAGAATAATATCACCCATGCCCCAGTAGCACCTTCTAATCCCTGGCACCTGTGAATATGTTTTCTTACTTGCCAAAAGGAGGTGTTATTAAGGTTAAGGATCTGATAAAGAAAATTGTCCTTGATTGTCCAGATAGACCTAATCTAATCAAACTCGTCCTTAAAAGATGAGAAATTTTCCTGACTGTGGTCAGGGTACGTGATGACAAAAGAGTCAAGGAAATGTGGAGTGCTGTTTGGAAGATGGAAGAAGGGTGTTGAGAGATGCTGGGGACCTCTAGATGCTGGAAAACAGGAGGAAACACATTCTCCTCCTCACCCTGTGCATGAGAACACAGCCTGCCTACAGCTTGATCGTAACCCCTGAGTCATACATTGAAACTTCCCACCTACCTGACCTCAAGATAATACATTTGTGTTATTCTAAGTTGCTGAAGTTGTAGCAATTTGTCATGGCAGCAGTAGAAAACTAATACAATAGTCATTACAAAAATGCAAATAAATTAGAATGTCTAAAATAAAAATTATGGACAATACGAAGCACTGGAGAAGATTTGGAAAACTGGGTTTTCATAAATTGTTAGGAATGTAAAATGGTAGGGCTCTGGGAAATAGTTTTGTTCTTTCTTAAAGAACTAAACATGTAACAAACACATGAGCTACAACTTACACTCCTGGGTACTTATCTTACAGAAATGAAAATGTTTACATAAAATGTTGTAATGGAATGTTCCTGGCAGCTTTATTTCAAATTTATTTCAGTCTCAAACTGAAAACTATCCTAACATCTCTCAATGGGAGAAAAAAAAGCTGTTACATAGTCATACTGTGGAATACTTTTCAGAAATCAATAGAAACAAAATATAGATATCTGCAACATCTCATGTGGGCCTAGTGACCATTATTCTGAGCGAATAAAGTCAATTTCAAGGGAATTCAACGATGTTTGATAGCATTTGTCTAACATTGCAAACTGTAGCGATCAGTGGTTTCCAGGAATTAGAGTGTGGGAAAGTATGTGACAATTATCGGGTAACATGGGAGACTTTATTTGTACTGACGCAACAGTTCTATCTCCTAGTTGTGGTGGTAGTTATTGTAACCTATGTGATAAAAGTTTATACAACTGTTCCTCCATAATAGTTTATCCATAATAGTTACTCCATAATAGCATTATTTATAATAGCCAAAGTATGTCCATCAACTGACGAATGGATAAACAAAGCGTGTTACATCAATACAACAAATCGTTATTTGGCAATGAAAGCAATAAAGTACTGACATATGCTATAACCATGGGTGAAAACACTAGGAAAATATATAGAGACAAAAATTAAATTGCACTCACATAGGGCTGGATAGAGTAGAATCAAGAGTAACTACTAATGAAATCAGACTTTTTTTTGGAGGTGATAAAATGGCCAAAAATATGATATCAATGTATAACTCTGACTATGCTAAGACCATTGAATGGTACAACTTTATTAAATTTTTTAAATTTTAATGTATTATAAGTAGATATTAATAAAGAAAATATAGAAGCTATTTTACAGAAAATAATTTTTCATAACAAAATTATTACAGAATAACTGTGGTAAATATGCTGTATTTCATGATCTTAAAAGAATATATTTTCATTTGTTAATCTATCTCTCAGTTCGTTTTTTATTAATACCATACCTTTTTTTGCATAAAAGTTTTTTTTTCAGTACCGGGGATCGAACTCAGGACCTTGCACTTGAGAGGCAGGTGCAGCACCACTGAGCTAAATTCCTGGCCCTTTTTTTTTTCCTGCAGTACCGTACATAAAACATTTTAAGTATTGACAAAGTATCTCACAGTCTGTATAATTTTGAATAATTTCTTCCTATTTCACAATATTTATTATTCCTTTTTGGTCCTTAATTTCACTTTCAGTTTCTCAACACCAGAGAGACAACACAATTTTTATACAGGTGTGTTAGATTTATTTCACTTAAGAGTATGTTCTCAAGGTGAATCCATTTCCCTGAAAGTTCTGTGGTATGCAAGTTATATGCCTTGTCTTATGAATCATACCTCAATAAATGTTTTAAAAACAAACAAAGGAATGCACATGGAAACTGGTGGAACCTAAACAAGATCTATATCTGAGTTAAGAGGATTATACCAATAGTTTCCTAGAGAGTACATGGGAATTTTTGCAGTACTGTTTTGTGACTTCTTGTGACCCTTAAAGCTATTTCAAAAAATTTTTTAAGTTATTTTTAAGAAATAGCTGCTGCTCCATGCAGATGGATGAAAGATATTTAAAGTAAGAGGCAGCCTTAGGGCGATAATGAAAAAGACAATGTGGCTTTACCAGTAGGAACAGCCAACTAAGTCAACCACTCTGTCTCTCACTGTATAAAACGGCCAGCCAGAGTGGGCCCCATGGTCAGGCAGCTGTAACACATGCAGGGCCTCAAGTGGAAAGGCTGAGGGCATGAGAATGATGGTCATGGTCAGAACAAATATGGAGTTTCCAATCCAGAGCCCAGCAGTAGGTCCACCCCAGCCAGAAGCCTGTTCTGCTTCTCCCCCTAAGTGACTGCAGGTGGCCATCTGATCCACTCCCAGTATCTCTTCAAGCATCTCCTCCAACTGAGTAAATTGGCTGAGGAAATTGGTGGAATTTTCACAGGATGACCTAACAGAGCATCACAAATGTACAAGTGCACATCAACCCATCATCAGCTGAGACAAACCAGCTCGTGGGGGAGGGGCATTCATACACACACAAAGGAATAGTTAACCGAGCAGGCGGACCTGGCCTTTAGAAACCCTGTTGTCTTCACTTAACACATATTTGTTGATTCTTTCTCACACTCACAAGATCCTCTATTAACTTCCAGATATACAGTGCTGACAAAGACCGGGAAGGTTTCTATTTCCATGAACACTGAAACTTACTGATGGAGACAGAAGAAGTAAACATAGTATCACTGAGCAACATTCGGGACAAAACTGAAGCAAAGTAAGGGGCAGGAGAATGTGTAAGAGGGCCCTGGGTGCTGCTTTGGTAGGTGGTCAAGGAATACCTTTCTGAGGAGGAGGTGATCCTTGAGTAATGATTTGAGTAATGTGCGAGAGCAAACCTCCAAACCTCCAGGGAAGAACAGGGCAAGCAACAGGCACAGTGAGTGTGGTGGGGGGCTGGAAATGTGGACAACAGCAGGGAAACCAAAACATTTACAGCAGAACGACAGGGGATGAAGGTTCAGGGACTCATAGGAGGCCTGGTCATGCTGGGCTCAAGAGGCCAGCATGAGAACTTTGATTTTATTCTGTTTCACTAACACAATATGGCCTAAGAGATGCAACAGAGTAATTCATCCAGCAACTATCTTAACAGAATCAACAAGCAACCATGTAAACTAAAGACTTCATCTTTGAAACAGACCATTCAATAGATGAGTAGAATAGGGGTAGCAGATGGGACACACAGAAAAAGCGAATTAATTAGCTGGCAGAAAAAGAACCCTACCCCCATCCCAGATAAAAGACACACAACAGAAAGATGCAAAGTATGAGAGGAAGAAGACTTAAATAATCTGTCCAGAAGACCCAAATTTTATTTAACACAATGTTCAAAGAGACTATTGGAAAAATCCTTTTAGGAAAAATGAAAATGAGGCAACAATACTATAAACAATATACAGAGATGTATGTTGAATTATTGTATTAAAATCTTTAATTTACAAGAAATGGAGAAACTCTGAAACTTCTGAAATATAAATACTTATCAAATAATCATGGCTCATAACAAAAATTGATCTTATACTATACCATAAAAAAAGTCTCAAAAATTCCAGAGATTAGGGGCTGGGGCTGGAGTTTTGTGACACCACATGTGTGGGGCCCTGGTTTTGATGCCAGCATCACAAAAACAAATTTTTCAGAGAATAGCCATGATCCAGATCATGTTCTTTGACCATATTACAATAAAATTTAAAATAAATAGCTTAATTGCTTTTCAAATTTTTATTAATTTGTAAATTAAATTATATTCTAAATAGTTTATAAATTAATTGCTGCCTCACACTTGCCACGCCATGAGAGAAGAAATGAAACATATAATACCGGCCGGGGATTTAACTCAGTGGTGCCGCCACCTGGCCCGCAAGAGCAAGGACCCAAATTCCATCCCCAGTACCAAAAAAAGCCCCATATAATACCAAGTACTAGCAAGCATGGAAGATATTATGAGTGCACATGTCCTAACAGAAGCGTAAGGTGGCATCATTATTATGGAGAGCAATTTAATATTTACTAGTGGAGTTGAAGATAACTGTACCCCAAGACCTACAGTTAAGTGCATACCCTAGAAACTTTTGCCAAATGAGCAAGCGCATACCTGAATAAAAACATTCATTTAGGTATTCTTTCTAAAAGCAAAAATTAGAATCTCCTTAAAGGTACATCACTATCTGAGTATATTATAATAACTTTATAAAAAACATACTGCATGACCTACATGCATACATAAACTCAAATACATAGAGTGAATCTCACAAAAATAGATACAATACGCTGTCATTAACTTAGAGATTACACAATTGAGAAGCAACACAGTACATTGTCTATAAATTTATTTGTAGAATCGCACATACATTCTAGACAGTGGTTAGCTTGGGAAGGAGGGGATATGGAATGGAAATGTTTCCTAAGGGACTTCAGCTATGTCTATGATGCTTAATGTAAGCACGGGTAGGAACAAGAACTTTGGGATATAAGCCCCTTGCAAAGCCATTAACTGAGTGGTTAAACTCATGTTTACAAAGACCCCAGTGTCAGTCTCTGCAAAGCCATTACCAATTTCTTCATCTCCCTTCTGTCTCGGACTCAGAAAAAATAAAAGTAAATGTCATCTAAAATGTTTAATCCAGCTAGGTATGGTGGTGCACACCTGTAATCCCAGTACTCAGGGGACTGAGGCAGGGAGGATCACCATGAGCTCAAGGCCAACCTGGGCTATATACAATGAGTTCAAGACTGGCCTGAACTATATAGTGAGACTCTTTCTTAAAAAAAAAATAAAAAGCTAAAAACGTTTAATACATTTTATACGCCTAAAATTAGTTTTAAATTTCCATAGATAGCCCAAGTCCCTGGGTTTAATACAGAGAATCAAGTCAATAAATAAATTTCCCCAGATAAAAATAGGGAACACAAGAGAAATCATAAAATGTTTAGGATTATAAGCCATCTAAAGCATTATATATCAGATTTAGGGAATGCAGCTCAAGCCATATTCACACAAAATTTAGAATTTATAACTTTCATAAATTTATAAAATTAGAACACAAGAAACTGAAAATTAATGAACCAAGGGTTCTATTTAAAAAACTAGAGAAAACAGTGAAATAAATCCAAAGAAATTAGAAAGAAACCTTAAAGATTAAGAGGAAAGTTTATTAATAAATAATGGATATGAGAGATGATCAATAAGCAAAGGTTAATTGTTTGGAAAGTCTTTCAAAACTGATAAACCTTTGGTCAGCCTGGTAAAGAAAAAGAGAGAGAATAAAAATAAGTAAGATCTACTTTCTAAATGGAATAAAACTATAGATACAAGGAGTAATTTTTAAAATTAGGATATTAGCAATTTGAAGCCAATAAATTTGAAAACCTAAATAAAATGAAGAAAATAATAGATTACTTAGAGAAAAGTCAATAAAAGCCAGAACAGATAAAAACAAAATGAAGCCATAATCAAATCCCCATCCAACACAAGGTATCAGATATAGACATATGAAGAACATAACATATAATTTTTTCCCATAAAATTAAATAGGAAGGAAAAACACACAGTTATTTTTATATTACCTCTAAGCAGAAACAAGGCAAATACTGCCCAAGAAGTAAAATTGTGATCAATCTTACTTGAAATCATAGAAGTAGATTCTAAAATAAATATCCTCAAATAAAAACTGGAAGTACCAATATGTAAAATAAAATGATCCAGTAGATAGACTTTGTGCCTACATATTGATTGTTCACTATTTTAAAAAAGCTATGTGTAGAATTTATGTTACAGAATAAATACAAAGCAATGTAATCATGCAAAATTATGTCATTAAAATGGTAGAATTCAACATTCATTTATAACTTTTTAAAATTTTCTGGTGAAATAAGGAGATTTATTAAGGAAGAGATCCTCGTCAGTGACACCAGTCAGTGAATAGGATAAAGAGAAGTTGGCAAGAGCGTGAGTACATGTGGAGTTCCAGCCCGAGCCTGGTCCTTGAAAAAACCTGGAGTGTAAATTAGCCCTCAGAGTGTGTCCTGCCTTGAGGTGAGGAAGCTGGACTTCTAGACTCCCAAACCCGTCAGCCACTGTTAGCCAGCCCATGGGGAGTAGGGGAAGAAGGTTGGGTGGCCATCGGGGATATAGAACTCAAAGACACTGCTGTCCACAGGGGCTGAGCGGCTCCAGAGCCAGACTGTGTTCAACTGCAAAATGCTTAGCTGGGCACCCTGAGCCAGTCAAGGAGACCCAAGGGCATCCGCGAGGCTGTCAACGGCTTTGACCATTGACAGCAACATCTGCAATACTTCTTGCCCTCCTCACCAGACACCAGAACACCTTCATCTGCTGTTAGAATGAGTACTATCTTTCCAGAGTCCTGCAGTTAGCCCTTCCCCACCCAGCAGGTAGCAGTGGGTGTCCCAGGACAGCCTCTGTAAGACGCAGTGGCAGGTGAAGATGACCCAGGCCATCTGAAATGCACAAGGTGCACTTCCGCCTGCCTGGCCCTTCACTTGAGTGCTTTTCTGAGACCGGCAGCAGCAGGCAGATGAAGAGGACAAATACATTGGAGGATCTGTCCGTCCTCCCCTTCCTTGGGCTGCAGCTTGCCTTTAACAGAGAGGTCACACCGCAGAGGGCCAGGAATCATTCTGCTCAGCATTTCATTTATTCATTCCATGGTGTTCTTGCTCTATATAGACCCAATCTTCTGACTTCTGTTATTTTCCTTCTCTCTGAAGAACTTGGAGCACTTCTTATAAGACAGATCTACTGGCAATACATTTCCTCATTCTTGTTTGCCTGAGAAAGTCTGTTTCTTCTTTGGGTTTTTTCTTTTTTTTCCTCTTTCTTCTTCTGGGAGATTGAGCACAGTGGCACTCTACAATTGAGCTACATTCCCAGCCCCCTTTTTAGTTTTTAAAAATTTAGGGCCGGGGATTTAGCTCAGTGGTTTCACTGCCTGCTGCACAAGCACAAGGACCCGAGTTTGATCCCCGGTACCAAAAAATATATATATATATATTTGAGACAAGGTCTGTCTAAATTGCTCAGAAAGGACTTGAACTAGCAATCCTCCTGCCTCTGTCTGCTGGAGCATTGGGATTGCAGGCACATGCCACTAGGCCTAGCTTCTTTGTTTTTGAAGGGTAGTTCACGTGGTATAGAATTCTGTGTTGGTAAATATGTTTTAAATATTTTTCTCCACTGTCTGTCATATCTGACTCTGGCTTTGATACTTGTCCTATCTTTTCAAACTTTGTGTGTGTGTGTGTGTGTGTGTGTGTGTGTGTGTTTTGCTTCTATTTGCCTCCTAGAGTTCTTTTTTGTTGCAAGATGCCTCTGTCATTTTTGTTGCAAGATGGACCCAAGGTGACTGGGTGACAAACTGCAGTAACTAGTTAACTAGTTCTTCAGGAATGGGTGGTAAGGGGTTGGGGAAGGAGTGGGTTCTGCTGCCCCATGAGGAAGGACTCTTGGAAATCCTGGCCCCAGATCAGGAACTTCCCAGTGCATCCCAGGGCTCTTCCTCAGCAAGGAGGAGCAGGAAGGCTAGCACTGGCTGGAGCTGGACATTTCCCTTCCTTGGGTCAGCCTGGTTCTGATGAGACCCAGCAGTTGGTCTCTGATTAGACAGTTTCTCTGGGAGCACACCTTGTTAAGGACAGAATGCAAATATGGATTTCATAATGGTTCATTCACCCTCCTCTTGCAGGAGCACCAGGGCCTTTTCTCTGATACTCACTGAAGTTAAATTCATAAAAAATGTGGGGGTTACCCCATGACTGAGCTCCCCTACAGTTTTTAACCCTCATGCTCCTCTGTACTGAGCCTCTAGCCATTTATTCAGTTATAGTTCAGGTTTTCCTACTTGAGCACTGGTGCCCATGGGGACTGGGGTTCACGGGGTTTTGCTTTGGTAAGTTGCAACTGTGCCTATGTCTCTGTGTTTGTCTCCAAATTCAGGACAGCAGATTGTCCTGTGACCTCATGTCTCTGATGAATCTAGGAAGAGCTGTGGATTTTTCAGTTTGCTCAGATTTCTACTTGTTATTGGGATGAAGTGGTAACTTCTAAGTTTATATTGAAAGGGATTTTCCAGGCAGGTAGGTATTTTTAACAAAAAAATAACGGAAGTGGACAACTATGAGTTAATTGTGTTATTAAACAACTATGGGTTAACTAGGTAGCTATGCTCTTTGTAGAATGTGCCTGGATAGCCATAATAACTTCTGTCATCTGTCACCACAGGAGCGTAACAGACTTAGAAAGTTCTGCCAGAACTCTTTGCTCTGTGCCACTCCACTGCTCTGCTTTGTGTAAATTCTGCTTGCTGTTTTCCCAGAGAAACCCAAACCCTATAAAACTGCCAGCCCACCCGTATTCTGGGTCTGACTTCTTTGGGGAAAGATCCCGGTCAGGTCTGACAGTGTAAATAGAGCTGTTTAGTGCCTCCAAACCTCTGGGTTTCCTGGTTCTGATATTCTGTAACAACGTGACCTAATTTTTGTTTTGTTTTGAGACAGAGTCTCACTGTGTAGTTCAGTCTGGTCTTGAACTCACTGTGTAGCCCAGGCTTGTTTTGAACTTGAGGCAATCCTCCTGCCTCAGTCTCCCTAGCACTGGGATTATAGGTATGCACCACTACACCTGGCTATACTTTTTTTTTTTTGGTACCAGGGATTGAACTCAGGACCCTGTGCTTGTGAGGCAGGCATCTGCACCACTGAGGTAAATCCTTGGCCTGACTGTACTTTATTTTTAAAAGGTCTTTAGTAAGCATATAAGGGAACTTCTTTAACTTGCAAAAAGTATCTATCAAAATTCTAAACTGTATTTAATGAGAGAACTTCAAAAACATAAAGTCATTTTTTATCTTTTTCTGGTATTCAGTATATCTTGGAGGGCTCAGATAATGATGGAAAAAGGGGAATACAAAATATAAATACTGGACTAGGAAGGAGAGAACTCTCTTTGTTACAAAAAGTATTACTGCTTCCCCCCACCTGGCCCTGGAGTTGAACCTAGGACCTTTGTATGATGCTACATCCCAGCCTTTGTTAAAAGTTTTTAGTTTGAGGTAGGGTCTTGGTATGTCTTTAAGTTGCTCGAGCTGGTCTTGAACATGTGATTCTCCTACCTCAGCCTCCCAGAGTGCTGGAATTGCAAGCATGCCCCACCATGCCTGGATAGAAAATACTGCTTTGTATAAAAATCAAAAACAATAAACTAACAAAATACAAAGAGTTCTGTAAGTCTGTAAGATACAGACC
>NW_004624813.1:2002466-2100480 GCF_000247695.1 Heterocephalus glaber | reverse complement strand
GGACCTTGCTCTTGGGAGGAAGGTGGTGGAACCACTGAGCTAAATCCCCAGCTAAAATAATATTTTGTATGTTAACAAAAACAAAATAGAAAACATCATTTTAAGAAATGATGCTTTCTCTGGGCATGGTTGTGCACACCTGTGATCCTAGTATTTGGGAGGCTGAGGCAGGAGAATCACAAGTTCAAGGGCAGCCTGAGCTACATAGCAAGACCCTAACTCATAAAAACAAACACAATAAAATGATGCTTTTAAAAATGCATCGTGGGGCCAGGAATCTAGCTCAGTGGTTCCACCGCCTGCTGCACAAGCTCAAGGACCTGAGTTTGATCTCTGGTACCTAAAAAAAAAAAAAAAAAGCATTGTATACATATATTGAAATGCCACATGGTATTCCATAAATATATGCAATTATTATGTATATTTTAAAATTTGAGTGCAGGCTGATGGCATATGCCTGTAATTCCAGCACTTGGGAGGCTGAAACAGGAGAAGTGCTGCAAGTTTGAAGCCAGCCTGGCCTACATAATGAATTCAAGGGCAGGCAGAACTAGAGTGAGACCTTGTCTCACAAAAGCAAGCAAAAAAAAAAAAAAATATATATATATATATATATAAATATATATATAAATAAATATATAAATAAACTTATCTTTTAAATAAATTAAAAATAAAAAATTTAAGTGTCTTTCACATAAGCAATAAAATAATCAAGAATTCATAAGCAAGACTGATTTTTTAAATATATCTAAGACTTTTGTGAAGAAACTATGTAATTTTACTGAATGCCACAAAAGAAAACTTGAATAAGTGGAGAAATAGTTAGCATTTAGGAGTTCTAACCAGTGAAGAGATGGAGAAAGCCAAATATAAATGGTGGGAAAATGTAAGCAGTCTCTAAACTACATAGCTGAATAAAATTTTTAAAAATCATGCAAGATGACATAATTTTTCTTTCATGAGTAAGCATCTTTAACCCCCAGGAAAATTTGAAATTAAGTTTATAAGAGTCAAGATAAAACTGTATTATCAATAATTTAGGGTTAAGAATTTCACAGGTGTACATTCTATATCTGTAATATTCAGAATTTGGTTCACTAGAATAATATTTATTTGAAAAAGTCTTATGATTCCAACTTTAAATATGTTATTAAATATTTTATTGAGATTAGTCATTTTAATTTGTTTGCTTTATGAACAGTGAAACATTAAGAAAACTTAGGAATCATCTATTTATAAATATAGTTTATTTGATTAAATACTTGGGAAAATTTTGTTAAATCCAATGGTGTATAACTTAAGAAGGAAATGTAACTTTGACATAAAAAAGTCTAGCCAGCCAGGGATTTAGCTCAGTGATGCCGTACCAGCCTTGCAAGCCCAAGGTCTTGAGTTCGATCCCTGGTACCAGAAAAAAACAAAAAGTCTAGACAGCTATGTTTATATGTGTTCCTATATATTGGGCTCAATGTTAATTAAAGATCTTTTACAAGTGATTGTTAAAATTGCTTGTTTTATGAACAGAATTGTAAGATTTGCAAGTTCTAATTTAAACATGAGAAAGAAGTTTCATAGGCTGTGCCTTTAATAAACTAAAATTTTAAACCAAAGATAACCTGTGAAGAATATATTTTGTGACAAAAATTTCATTTTTATAGCATGAAAACAATTAGTTGACAATATTGCATAGTAAACACGCACATGTAATACATATTATGTATCGTGTTTCCACAGACAGATGTATAAAAGCAATAGGTGTGAACATAAGAAAATGATAATAAGTAATAAAATAAAATGAAAGGTAAGAAAAGAACACACCTCCACAGCACTAGTGTTTTCTACTGGAAAAGTCAGGGAGGCATTAATTTTATTAGTAGCCTTTGAATATTTTTGCAATACAAAAGCATGTGTATTGCTTGTGTAAATAAAATAAAGTCCTTGTCAAATATTGTGTACCCATTTGGGGTTCAGTAATCAGGGTCAACGTATTTTTAACTCAATCTCATCTCAAAACAAGTTTGTGTCAGATGCAATTAGCCTTGACCCTTTTAGCAACATAAATTCATTCTTCTAGCATCTTCTGCCATTTCCAACAACCTTCCTGATGGAAGGCTTTAAATAATGGGTAAAGCGAAAAGATAAGAATAGGACACAGTGCATGATTTTGGCACCAGTGTTGAGAGTTTTGTTGTACTGGACTATATTACCACAGCGAAGGGTGGAACATCTTGTACTGACTTAGTGAATAGCGAGAGAAGAGAGTGTGCTTGAAAAGGGACAGGAGGGGGTGAGCTACTGTCTCACAATACCATTCTTTCCAGGTATTATCAGGAGAAAACTTCTAGTTTCTTTTCTTTTCTTTCTTTCTTTTTTTTTTTTTTTTGGTACTGGGGATTGAACTCGGATCCTTGTGCTTGCGAGGAACCAGAAAACTTCTATTTTCAAAGAACTGAAGCTAGATTTCCTCTTGAGGAGTTGACTCTTGTTTGTTTGCTTGCAAAAAAAAAAAAAAACAAACAAACCCACAGCCAGATAAGGTGTGAAATGCTGGTTTTCTGAGATAGTCCAAAACCCAGGGAAAGCTGAAGTCCTCTCCTAGACATTTTATATTGGGGCCAAAATGGGAGACTACTAATACTGAAGCAGAGTGTGACTGGGTCAAGCTCTGTGGCTGCTTCTATCGAGATGTCCCCCCAAAGCCTCCAGCACTCATAGGTGGGGCTTTGGGGAGGTGACTGGATCATGGTGTCTTGATACTCTTCAGTGGATTGGTCCACAGATGAGTTTATAGCTAAATGTGATGTTAGGAGGTGAAGCCTGGTCGGAGGGGACAGGTCACCGGGGATGTGGCCAGAAAGGGTGTGGTTCTATCTCTCCTCCCTTGATCTCTTTGTCATGTCTTGAGCTGTTTCTTCTCTGCCATGCTGCCCTGCCTTGGAGCCAGGAACTATGGCTTGAAACCTCTACAAACTGAGCCAAAATAAACCTCTCCTCCTTTCATTTGTGGTGTCGGATATTGTATATCAGTGATAAGAAAATAACTAAAACAATGTTCTTTTAAGATTATCATGTTTGATCCTGTCTCAAAAAACAAATGAGCAAATAACCTGCTGGTACCAAAAAAAAAATGACAAAAAAACCCCCAAAAAACCAAATGGGCAATATAAAATAGTGTTACTGGAGCTTATATACAAAAGGTTTTGGAAGACAGAATATTTAATTAAAATCAGTCTACCTCTTGAAAACTTGTGCTTAGAAAAATTGAATTATGGAGTTTAAATTTTTTCTTCAGAAATAGTACTGATGTACATTGTTTTCCCCGATAAGACATTAGTAACACCTTATAGTATTACACATAGCTATGCTAAAGTAAATGTTAAAACTTTCCCAACACAAGAGATAGCCCCACACTAATCTGGAAACCAAAGTCAGAACTGAAAGATCTGGTTCAATACACTTTGCTCCCATATGTGAAGCCTTACACAGTAAGAGTCTCAGGTGGTCCAGGTGAGTCCCCCAGCTCCTGTGCAGAATGGAACCCCACAAGATGCAACAAGGTGGTCATTGGCTCTCCTGACCCATGGCCCAGCAGAAAGCAGTCTCTAGAAATGGCTTCCCCCACATTGTCAGGATGCTGGGTACCAGGGAATTAGCCACGGGAAGGTCAACTGGGATTATTCACAAAGAAACATTCTCCAGTGCTCAATAAGAAGTGGAGAGGATTTCTAGTTTTGCACTTTGGAGACGTGAAAGGGAGAAAGACGTGCCAGAGAAATGGATGGGTGGTCCAAAAGAATGGTGAAACAACATGGCGCTGGGAGGAACAGCACCAGAGAGAACTGTCTGGTAATGAAGATGACTCTCTCCCTGCAGAGAGCCCTGGTCTCTCCCAATTGCCATCACCCTCGCTCCTCTGACCCCAGCTTCCTTTAACTCAAATGCTGGCTGGACCTCCAGGGCTGTGCTCAGGGCCAGGCTGCCCCCAGCAATGTCCAGGCTATGGCTGCTCTCTGCTAATCTGCTGATCTTTCCCTCCGTCCATCCCTCAGATGTTTCCTTGAGTAGGCTTTGACTCTCTCCTCTAAGCCTGACAGCTACCTTGCTGCTTCTCCTTTGTTTCTGGTGGCAGCTCAGTTCTGTCATTCTACTCTGTCAGCCTCTGTGGGTCAAGGCTGGTTATCAGAACAAAGACCAAAAGGCAGGAAATGGCACTCAAATGATGAATGAATGCATCTTATAGAGGACTCACCTTGCTTCTTGAAAAATTATCTTGAAAATAGTTTTTCGCTAACTCTTACTAGGCAAGAGCATATGGTAGACCTCAGAATTTAGGAAAAATGTACACATACACCCTGCAACACACAGTTAAACCCTCCATATTTTTGGATTCTTCATCCATGAATTTGATCTGCTGTGGATTGAAAATAAAATATCTGGATAGAAATTGCATTTGTACTGAACATGCACAGAATTTTTTCTAATCATTATTCCCTAAACAATACAATATAATAAGTACATAGCATTTACTTTGAGTGAGATATTGTAAGTAGTTAGAGGTGATTTACAATATAAATTATGCAGGAGGGTGTGTATAGATTATATTCAAATACTATGCCATTTTATATAAAGGACAGTGACACTCCTCGGAGGTCCCAAATCCAATCCCCCACAGATGCTGATGAACAATTTATATACAAACGATTCCAATGAAAATTCACATTATAAAGAAACAGCATATGCAAAGTGTAATAAAATGGAGTTGTATGTATTGGGGCAATAGTTTTTAGTTCACATTTTTGGAGGGAGGAATACTGGGGAGTAAAGCAAGGGCCTCATGCATACTAGCAAAATACTCTACCACTGAGCAGCATTCCCAATAATAAGCAGTATTTTTTAAAGAGAGCTCACACATCAAAGCAGAGACAAAAATTTTTCAAACATGGAGTATTAGAGGAAATGAGTGGGGAAAAAAGGGTGATGATTGGAAAATAGAATATCACAATTGAGATTTTGGAAGTGTTACAATTTTTGGTAATAGCAAAGTTATAGTATAATCATAGCAGTAGGTGGCAAAGTAGGGCAGAAATGAGGGATGCAGGTCAGAGAACTGAAAAGTTTGATGTGGAAAGTTTGTATAGATATATGCCAACAATCAACCAAAATTTTGCCAGCATGCTATAAAAGAAAATGACCAGGAACCAGAAGCTAGAACCTTCTAAGGCAGAGGGGCAAGTGTCTTGATAGGAGATAAAACAAAAAGTTGAAGAGAATGTTTAGAGACATTGAACACATGGAGGATTCCATTGATGACTGCCTACGTGTTCCAAGGGATGTGGAGTTCTGAAAGTCGGGGTGAACTGGGAAAGCGGGAAAGTATTGTTAAATAAACATTATAGACATCATTGTTTTGGATCAAGCTCTTGCACTAGCCCCCAACAAACCAAGCTAAAAGCCAAAATGGAGCCATCCATAGCAAAGTTTCAAGTCACCAAGCTGAAACAATACTGTTTATCTGACCTTTCAAGAGAAGTCAGATTAGATAGAGCCAAATTTTGCAAATAGGCTAGTCTTAACTGACAAGTTAATGAAAGTCCCTCTGCCTTAATTCTTACACAAAAAAGTAACCTGAAGTCACCTGATGTTTACTACAGATGTTCCTCATTTAACAACCTGCCTGTTTAAAGACTGTTTGGACTCACCACCCAAGCACACTGTTAGGACTTAGAGCTCACTGTTCAGACTTAGGATCCACAGTCGGACTCACTATGCAGGAACCTGAGCAGTGCAACCTATGGTGGTTTCTTCTACAGTACAGTACTGTAATCTTTGGTGATTGTATTGTACAGTACAGTAGTTTTATGTTCTTTCATACATTACAGTGCTACATGTAAGAGTTATGCAAATAAAAGCGAAGTCACCAGGTTGGAGTTTCCCTTGACCGTTTCTTTGCTCTGACTATTATATTGCACATACTATCATTCAGCAGCCAATTCAGCTAAGAGCCTAGTCACAGAAGCAGAGCTTGGTCTTTAAACAAGGAGTATCTGTAAGAAAAATTTTTGTTTGTTTTTTGTTACTGGGGAGTGCACACAGGGCCACTGCATGCTAGGCAAGTGCTTTCCTACGGAGCTGCATCCTAGCCCTGCTCAGATATTTGTCTGTTGTTCCATCTCCCCGTCCCTACCTTACAGAAAAGTAACTGAAATTATTGATCTTTTTCTTAGGCTTTTTTTTCTACTTTCTTCAGCCCTTTTCTGTCTATAAACTCAAACTCCTCTGCTTGGCTCACTGAAATAGTTTTCTTTTTAATTACACTTATTTTATAGCTGATACATAAAAGCATAAAAATTGTACATGTCCATCATGTGATGTTTTGACACACGTATACTTTGTGTACTATTTAAACCAGGTCCAACACATCCATCTCCTCAAACGTTTATTATTTCTTAGGGGCGAAAAATTCAAAATCTTTTCTTCACTTTTTTTAGATAAATAGTCCATAATGTTACCTATTATCACCCTATTATGCAATACCACACTAGACTATCTTGCTCCTGACTGAAGTACACGTGGATTACTCTTTACCCAATTCTCCCTCCTTCTTAATATCTCCAGTCTATTGTAAAACCATTGTACTTTCAACTTCAATGAGTTCAGCTTTTCCCAGATTGTACTTATGAGTGAGATTGTGTAACACTCATCTTTCTATGCCTGGCTTGCTTAACTTAATGATCTTAAATTCTACCCATGTTGTTGCATGTGACAGGATTTTATTCTTTTTGTGTGTCTGAATAATACTTCATTGTGTGTACACACATTTTTTTTGTCCATTTATCCATTGATGAAGATTTAGATTGTTTCCATTTCTGTGAATAATGTTACAATAACCCTAAGAGTGCAGGCCTCTCTTTGATATAAAGATATATACAGTTTGGAATTACTGGGTCATATGGTGAGTCTGTCTTTAATTTTTTGAGGAATCCTCAAACTGTTCTCCTTAATATTTGTACTAATTGATATTCCTACCAAGAATGTGCAAGCGTTCTTTTTTCTCCACAACTTCACCAGCAGTTGTTACCTTTTGCCTTTTTGGATATTAGTCATTTTCACCTAAGTGAGATAATACCTCATCGTGATTTTGGATGACCAGTGATGTTGATTACTTTTTCACATACCTGTTGGTCACTGGCATGTGTTTTTTTGGGAAATGCATACTTAGATCTACTGTCCATTTTTATTTGGGTTATTTGGGTTTTTACTATTGAGATTTTAGTTCCTTATATAGTGTATATAGTCTGGATATTAATCCCTTGCCAGGTATTTTGTTTGGAAATATTTCCTCCATTCTGTTTTGTTTTGTTTTTTGAGACAGAGTTTTGTGATGCAGCTCAGGTTGGCCTTGAACTCACTATGTAGCCTAGGCTGGCCTCAAACTCATGGCAACCCTCCTGCCCCAGCCTCTTCCATTCTATCAGCTGGTTACTCTTTCCTTTGCTGTGAAGAAGTATTTTTAGTTCGATATAATCCCATTTCCTTATTTATGCTTTTGTTTCCTGTGCTTTGGGGTCTTGTCCAAAAAAATCCTTGCCCACTCCAACATCCTGAAGCACTTTCCTTATGTTTGCTCCTAGTAATTTTATAGTTGTGGGTCTCACAATTAAATTTTTAATGCATTTTGAGTTGATTTTTGTAACTGGTGAGAGATGGGCATCTAGCTTCATTCTTATGAATGTGACTACTAATTTTCCCAGCCCCTTTTGTTGAAAGGACTGTTTGTTCTCCAACACATGTTTATAGAAACTTTCTCCAAAATCACCTGGCTGTAAAATGTCTGGGGTTATTTCTGGGCACTTGATTCTATTCTATTGGTCTTGTTCTGTGCGTCTGGCTTTTATTCTCCTAGTACTGTTATTTTGACTGCTGTATGTTTGTAGTATATGTTGAAATCAAGTAGTATGATGCCTCCAGCTTTGTCCTTTTTCTGCTATGGATGGCTTAAGAATTTTAGGATTATTTTTCTAATTCTGTAAAGAATGTCATTGGCATTTTGATGGAGATTACATTGAATCTACAGATTCCATGGAGTAGTATACATATTTTAACAATATTAATTATTTTAATCCATGGGAGGGCTTTTGAATATTTTGTGTCCTTCACAATTGCTTTTATCAGAGTTTTAGAATTCTTATCTCAGAGGTCTTTTACTTATTTGGTTAAATTTATTTCTAGGTTTTTTTGTTTTACTATTTTTCCCCCCAAAATGGATCTCTCTATGTAGTCCAGGCTGGGCTTCAACTCACTATGTATTCCAGACTGGCCTCGAATTTATGTCAATCCTCCTGCCTCAGCCTCCTGAATGCTGGTATTACAGGCAAGTGCCACCATACCCTGCTAATTTTTTTGGTTTGTTGTAACTATTGCGAATGATATTTCTGTCATAATTTCTTTTTTTGGTTATATCATTGTATAAAATGCTACTGATTTTTATAGGTTGATTTTGTATCTTGCAACTTGACTGAATTCACTTACTTGTTCTAATAGTCCTTTAGTAAAGTCTTACATATATGACATATATATATGTATTTGTTATATATGAGTGCCATGTCAAATGTAAATAGGGGTAACTCTATTTCCTCTTCTGCTATTTGTATGTCTTTAATGTCTTTCTTGTGTCTCCGTGCTATGGGTAAGATTGAAGTATTTAATGCTGGGAGACAGCAGATGTCCCCTATCTTAGCAAAGTGTGATGTTGGCTGTGGACTTATTATATACAGCCTTTCTTCTGTTGTACTATATGGAATACTTACTCTGTTTTATGAATAGGAATGAAGTGTTGCCCAATTAATAAACCCAATTAAGATCTTTAAACTAAACTGCACAGCCACATGGGGAGAAGAAACACGTGGAGAGGGATTACTGGCTTCTTCTGGTGACTGCTGGAGCAGGAATAAAGGCCAGCAGCTGCTGGAGTAGAGGCAGTAAGTGCTGAGGAAGAGACAGATCTTGCCAGAAGCAAGCCCCAGCACCCTCCTGCCACTCTTGCTAGTGAGGGTGTAGAGGCTGCAAGAGGCGCATCTTTTCGCCCAGCACAGTGACCATGGGGGTTTCCTGCTGAGTCCTTGCTCCCACCTTCCTCTTTTGTATGGTCTCCAGAGCCTATGGAGGAAGAGCAAGCAGCTTCATCTCCCATCTCACCTCTAGCACCGACACTCCCATCGAGTTCTTAGGACTTCTGTATGTACCACTTCACGTCAGGCTATAACCCTAAATCTTCCTGAAGATCCGCTACCCAGTCTGCTGCACTCCCTGCTGATGATTCCCAAGTCTCTTTCTCCAGATATGGCCTCATCCATGAGGCCCAGGAGTGTCTGCAACGGTCTTCTGAGCTTCAAGCACATCCAGTGTGCTGAGTCCCATCCTACACTCATTTTTCTCAGTCCTCGTCACCATCCCGGCTCCTTCCCTCTCCCAGTTAGTGAGCCCCATTGCTTGCACAACTCCAGTCATCTTCAACCTCCCCCTCCGTATTGCTGGCCACCCATTTCTATCCATTCAACCCCTGAAATTCCTTAAATCTCCTTTATTTTTCCCCCTCCCCACTGCCTCTGCTTATGCACATCCCATCTTCTCTCAAATAGATTTCCCATATCCTTCCCATAGCATCAGATTGGCCTTTGAAAAACACGAAATGTTTTTTCTCTTTCTTTAGTGCCCTTACATCGTACTTACAATAAAGATCAAAGTTATTTGACTCTGACATACAGCCATGCATGTCTGTCCAGCTGTCTCTCTCTCAGTAGACTCTGACTACCATGGAGGCAGGGAAAAGTCCATCTCCTTTATCTTTGAATTCCCAGTAACTGCTTGGAGACACAGAACATGACATTAAGTGAATTTGTGCAGGTAGGCAGAGAAAAAGTATAAAAAGCAACCTAGTTTTAAAATTTCTCTTGCATAAGTTGGCATGAAATCACTTTCTATAGACCTGACCACTAGCTTATCCATCTCTGCTATTACCATAGGTAGCAAAAGAATAGAAATCTTTTTATTTGACAATAAACAAAAGATATAACAAGGGTGGGGATGGGGTTTGAATATAAAATTTCTCATATTGGATCTTGGTTCTACCATTTTCCAGGTGTGTAGCCCTGGGCAGCATTGTTAATCTCTTGCCTCAGTTTCATAGCTTATAAATCAGGGATAATAATAGCATCTGATTCCAATGGATAAATGGGATAGTGGGTGCAACAGGAAGTATTCAATAAATAGCTACGGTTATTACTTCTGCTGAGCCCTTCAATGAGTCTTATTTGTTAAGGGGTTGTGTACCTACCTTGTTCATGAATTAATCACCATGAAAAATGTTGCTCTGGACAATAGAAAATGTGTGTATGCTTCCTAGAATGAGGAAAAATACGTCTTTGTTTTTTCCATAGAAGTTCAAGCCATCCAAAGTCAGCCTCAGCTGGAGACTGGGGAATCTGATGCTTTCTATCCTCTACCTTGTCTCTTCCCAGTGTGGTCAACACCTGCTATCCTTTCCACCTTGGGTCCAATGGCTTCTGGAAGAGAAGCAGCAAAGCTTACAGTCCTCTGAAGAAATAGGCTTGGTTCTCATGGGCCAGCTGCGCCATCTGGCCTAGACTTCAATTTCAGAACAAGTCTTAAATGTTGATTTTCAATATTATCTCACAATTGATACTTTCATGCACTTGAAAGCACACATTCATTTTAAACTTAGCTTCTATAATTGGGCCACTCCACCTACAGTAGGCCAAGAATTACTATCATTTAAAAAACATAATTCTATCTTGACTAGCATACTATGCTGTACTTATATTTATGTATGGTTTTGACTTCCACAAACCACAAGTTCATATTTTAACCGAACATTTGAATATATTTAAAAATATATTACTGCCATCTTCACATTCCTGTTATGACATTTCTTCACCAGTTTTAGGTGTGTGTGTGTGTTTGTGTTTTCTGGAGAAAAGACCTCATTACATAGCCCAGGCTGGCCCCAAACTCATGATCCTCATGCCTCAGCCTCCTGAGTGCTCTTCATTTTTTAATACATAGAACTTTTAAGAAACCAGTCTGGGTGGTGGAAGGTCTCCTTTATTTTTCAAGTAGCTTTGGAATGAGGCATGTCCTGCCCTTGCTGATAATAATGATCTTTTGTAATATCTCTTCAAAGCATTTTTGTTAAAAGATTGGTCCCAATTCTTTTTTTTTTTTTGATCTGTCCCAATTCTTGAAATAGGATTAAAGAAGAGAAAGAATACAAGGGATATAGAAGACTCAACTCCCTGTCACATATAAAGAATTAGAAGACTCAACTCCCTGTCACATATAAAGAATAATAGTAATTGTGAGTCACCTGATTCAACCTGTTAATTTGTGGAATATAGATATTTAAAAATATATAACTACCATAAAATTAAAAATGTATTTACTACCATAAATATGACATGGGACAGCACTCTGCATAGAATTTGAAGGAATTAAGAATGTGGTCATGAAAGGTAACATTCATTAAGGGCTGTTCTCAGTGTGCAAGTGTGAACTGAGTCCATAGTGAAATAAGTATAAAAAATTGAGAGTAAGCATTTAGAAATGGCTACAGAAATGTGACAGAGTAATTTCATGTCTGTTGAATCAAATAATAAAAGATTTGGGCTTGTGTTTTGTATGTCTGGTATTTTACTTTATTTTCCCAACAATTCATTTTCATTGTATTTTATAAAGACAAAGAAAAACCTGTCCTTTGGTAAATATAGTTTGAAAAGCACTGATAAAAGGTATTGTTAAGTTTGAAATTTTTCTGAAGAACTACAAATTTCTAATTATAAACCCGTCACAAGTCATTATTTGAGAAACACTGTTTGATACCAAGTGTAAGGAATTGTCAATACACAAACAGGCTGCAGAACAAGTGTGTTTTGTATTGAGTAACTTGGTTACCACTTTCTCTCTGTAACATCGTAAATATTCTTGGTGTTCCCTATAAATCCCAGTCATCTGAAAAGTATAGCTCTATGGTAACATTTAGTAATCAGTGCAACATTCTTTCAACGGACAAGACAGATAGATTTCTGATTTCCAGATCGGAAAATCTCTTATGAGAACAATGATTCTTGGTTTGTGCATGTAAGGTAATAAGACAGAGATAAGGGTGGAAAGTTCTGCAGAAGTTGTTTCAATAGCAACATTCGGAATGCGGAAGGGTGTGGGAGTACATTACGTCTCACACACAGTATGGGGGCTCACTGTGCGTGTTAACTGAATGGACATGCTTTCTCTAATATTCTCTGAGAGTGTGGTGAGGTTGATCTGGCCGTACCTGAATCTGTTCCAGGCTAAACTCCAGAGCATTGGGCACCCAACACCGAGAAGCAAACAGGTGTCATCCTGAACTGAGATCTGTTGGCTAGCTCAGGATTACCACTTCCCTGTGGCTGTTCAGAAAGACTGTGAGGGAAGTTCTGGGCTTGGTGAAAACCACTGACGGAACTCATTAGGGATGTCTGCAGGGTAAGGGGAGAAGGGGAAGCCAGGACAAGACCGGGTTATTGGCTCTCTTGACTCCAGCCTAAAAGATGCAGACCTCCAACTCTTTCATCTCAGCTGAAAGGCTAAATTATGAACATGACTTTTTTTTTAAGTTTGGGAATAGTAAGAGGAAGATAGACATTAAGAATAGCATCCAAGTAGGTAATCTTATTATGACTTTATAATCTGTTTGGTTTTTTGTTTGTTTTTTCTTTCATTTTGTGGCACATGCTTTTTGACCCAGAGTCCATAAGGCAGTTTTATGTATGTCCTTCCCACTCTGAAGGATTCCTTGGAAAAGATTCTCAAACTTAAGCAAGAAACCCAGGTATTAGGCCCAGACCTTCCAGTTTAGATCCTCCTTCTAACTTCTGTTTGCCTTGTTGAGGCTTTTCCCCTCCTTTCGGATTAATACCACAGATGAGGGGATCCTATGCCCATTGTATAGTCACAGCCTTATCCTGTGTTAGAATTCTTAAGCCAAGTGGTTCCTTAATAGTGTAGAAGGGGCTGGAGGTGTAGCACAGTGGTAAAGTATGCCTACCAGGTTCAAGGTCCTGGATTCAATCCTCAGCACTGCCAAAAAAATAAAAATAAATAAATAAATAAATAAATAAATAAATATTCAGAGGTCCAAATGATCATGGATGAGAAAAACACTAGATTTCTAGAGCAATTTAGCATTTCCTTCAACTGAAATTTAGCATGTCCTTTGATTACAAAAGTAGAAAATAAACTTCAGAAGCACTGGCAGTACTTGTAATCATGCTACTATGGAAATAATAGCTTCACTATTTCATTACAGTTATTACAGGTGTAGTGAAATAACATTTACACTCATCATTTGAAAGAATATTGGCAGATTTGTTATTTGATGTATTAAATAACGTAGCATAATGACATTACTATATTACTATAGCACGAACTTGTTTTTAAAATGCTACGCTTATTGCATTCCAGTGTAATTGGTTTCCTTTGCAATCTTGAGCATTTTATTGTATGCACTTATAAATATTACTACGCAAAGGTCCACCACTGCCACAGGGGTCTATGACTTGTCCGTTTTTCAAAGACAAGTATTTAACTTTCCATCTACCACCCAGGATAATCTGGTAGCCCCTGGGGCTGAGCGGAGGGCTATAGAAACAGAGCAGTCTTTTTCTTCACCTTTTTCTTTTTCATGAGGGACAGGTGAGAAACTGGCATCTGCTTTTATTTAATGGCTGTTTATAAAACTGATCTTTGTTAAAATTGGCAAATTTTAACTATTTCTGCCTACATGTTACAGGGTGGCAATTAAAACCTCGAAAACCATTAGAAATTTATTTCAGACATACTTAGTCTATTTGTCTCGATCATAATTGGAAAGTTTCCTTATTATATTATTCATTATCCCTTTATGTTATGAGTATAAAAAGAAAATATTAAACACAGAAAAAGAAAATCTACTCTTATTCCCGTAAGTTGAACTTAGGTAAGGAACAAATAAAAGTGTCTGAGTTCTTAGGTTTCTAATCTAGATGAAGTCTTACTAGAAACCAGATTTTTCCCCTCTCCTAGCTACAACCTGTTATAAAAAGTAGTGACTCCAACCTGAAATATTTACAAGCCAGGTCTACGTACAGGTTTTCCCTAATAAAAAAGGATCTTTAAGGCCTTAGAAGTTTCTTGCTGCAAAGTCTTCGAAGAATAAGGCAAGGAGAAAGGTTTGCGGACGCCTGAGGTCTGTGTGGGTGACCTGGAAAAGGACTAGGGCGGGGTAGTCTGTTGTGACACCCAGGGAAGGTGTCTGAGGACCTGGGACTGTAGGAACAGAGGCCAGGCCAGGCCAGACCCTGGGCGGAGCTCCGCCCCCGAGTCCAGGCGGGGCAGGGGCGGGGCTCAGCCTGCGGGAAGGGCGGGCGGGGAGCTGGTTCTTCCCCCTCGCGCCGTGCTGGGCCCTGCGAGTCAGCGGCCTGTGTCGCCATGGGGCGGCTGGTGACGCTGGGCTTGCTGGGGATCGCAGTGGCGCTCCTGGGCGAGAGGCTGCTGGCGCTCAGGTAGGTGGGCTAGGGCCGCCCGGGAGCCTCTCCCCTCGGTCCCCAGGCTGGGGTGGAGGCAGCTGCCCAGGACGCAGGCCATACAGAGTCCCAGGAAGGCCGTCACCCTGTGGAGGGGAAAAACTTTTGATTGCTTTTGGTTCTGCATCTAGTTAACCCATCCTTGTACTTCCTCAAAAGTTTGTAGGCCTTTGCTGCTTAGGAAGTTCCTCTGCCTCGGTTGGATGGAGGATGTTTTGCAATTACTCAAGGGTGAGCTGAGTACTTTCACTTGAAAACAAAACTATTATTTATGCATTGAGACTTTAATTATAAAGATTTATTTCAGGTCATTGGTGCTGCTTAGCTCTGTGGCCCGAAACAGTCCCTTCTTTAATAAAGTTGCCCTCCTTCCTTCTCCCGCATAGTTGGAGGAGCTCTTCAGCCGGTTTATCTTGGCGCTGCCTAAAAGCCTCTTGTGATAGCTGCTGTTCTTATATCACTTCCTTATTTATCTGTTCACCAGGAATTCCTGAAGCCACAAAGGCAACATCTCCTATTTAGTTACAGTGGAAACTTTGCTGGTTAGACATCGTGGTTTCTAAATCACCACTTCAAATTTTATAAGCTTCCTGCAAAAGAGTTCCGGAAATATGAGCACTTGCTGTGAGGGATGCTCTGGCCTAGACTTCTGTGAGACCCAAGTGCTGTTTAACTTTAGACAGGAGAGGAGAGAAATAAAATACATGTCTGAAACGCCATGTGCAGGACAGGTAGAGTTGAGTCCCTGTAGATTTGTAGGAAGAGATTACCTCCCTGGAGGGAGGAAGAGACAACTGGCAGTGGCCAGCTTGGCTGCAACTCATAGGGCATGGAGGAGGCCATCCATCCGGATAGGGGCCGAGGTGGGGACATTTGGAGACTAGCAGATGGACCATTTTGAGGAGCGCAAAAGTCCTGGGTGGGGAGAGGTTAGTAGAGACAGGGGAAGGGTAGGTTTTGAGGCTCTTCAAGGTAAGTTGAAAACTTGGGCCCTTCTTTAATAGACACAAGAGAAGTATTGATGACTTGTTTATTGCTCAGCAAGAACCCAACATAACCAGTTTTGCATTATTGAAATGAACCTGCAAGCATAGAACAGTGCTTCTCTTTACACTCAGATCTCCTGAGAGGTTCACATCTGGATGATACCACCAGAGATGCTGACCAAGTTGGCTGGACTGAGAGCCAGGCTCTGGCTTTTATTTTTTTAATATTCTTTCCTAATGTTCTAGAGGTGTAACTCAGTGGTAGAGCACTTGCCTAGCATATGTGAAGCTCTGAATTCCAACCCCAGCACAACAAAACCTCTCCTAATAATTCCAGTGTGCAGTCAGGGCTGAGAAGTACTAGAATAGACCGTAGACACAGGGGAACTAGTTAAGGCACTGCGGTAGTTCAGTGAGGATAACAGGGACCCAAACTATAACCCCACAGGTGAGGGAGAAGTCAATCTTTTGAGACAACTCCACTATCCTATAACTGTAGTAGGTTCGTCTGCCAGTGAAGCAAGAATGTGTAGGTGTGAAAAGGGTGGTTAGGTTGGGGAAAGTGCTTGTTGGCAGGCAACAGATACATTGACTTTAATCACCATGTTATGTAAATGTTCCTCCTGGCTCTGCAGACCATTTACCCTATTGATTTTTTTGTTAAGTTTCACTTTAGATTGACACATAGTAAGTCTATATACTTATGGGATGCAGTGTAATACATATATAATGATCAAGTCTGGATAAGTAGCATAGCCATTGGCTTAAAATATCTATCATTTTTTGTGTGTGTGGTGAGACCATCCAGAATCCTTTCTTCTGCCTATTTGAAATATATATTACTGTTAACAATAGACACCCTACTGTACAGTAGTAAGCCAGTACATATTTAATTGTATCACCAGTATTGATTGCCACCCTCCACCTTCCAGCCTTTGGTAACCACTGTTGTATACTCCTATTAGATCAGCATTTTTAGTTTCCATGTATGACTGAGATTGTACAGGGTTCATCTTCCTATGCCCAAATTATTTCACTTAATACAACGTTTCCAAAGTCATCCATGTTCCAGGAATAAATGATTGGATTTTATCCCTTTCTACAGCTGAATACAGTGTTTCATTGAACATATATATCTCATTTTATGTATCTATTAATCTTCTAGTGAATGAACACTTAGATTGTTTCCATTCACAGTTGTGAATAGGACTGCAATAAAAATGGAGTTCAGATGCCTCTGAAATACTAATTTCACTTCCTTTGGATATAAACCCAGTTGTGGGGTTTCAGGATCACATAAGATAGTTCTGTTTTTAATTTTTATTAGAAAACTTCCTATTATTTTCTATAATGGCTATACTAATTTACATTCCCGCTAACAATAAAGAAAAGTTCCCTTTCCAGGCTGAGGATGAAGCTCAGTGGTAGAACATTTGCCTAGCATGTGCAGGCCCTGAGTTAGGTCCCCAACACTGCAAAAAAAAAAAGGAAAAGAAAAAAGATTCCCTTTCTTATACATCCTCACCAATACTTGTCATCTTTTATCTTTTTGGTAATACCCACTCTAACTAAAGTGAGGTAGAAGTTTTGATTTCCATTCCCCTAATGATTAGAGGTTTTGGGGTCTTTTTTGCTATTGAGTCCTTGGAGTTCCTTATACATTTTGGATACTTACCCTTAATCCAATGTGTTGCAAATGTATTCTGCTATTCTGTAGGTTGTTTCTTCACTCAACTGATTGTTTCCTTTCCTGTGCAGAAGCTCTGTATGGTGGCATTAGTCAATTTTTCATTTTAGTGCCTATTTGTGAAGTCTGCTGAGGTTTGACAACTGTGTGTTCCATACAGCTCACAGTTTTAAAAGCAAGAACACCAAAATTCAACAACATATTATTACATTGTCACTAATGTACAAATCACCAGTGTTTCCACCAGCTGAAGTTTTCTCAATTAATGGTCAATTTTTCCCTTTTAACTAATCTTAAGGTTTTAAATTTAAGTCCCCTTGAATGGTAATGTTATAGTTGCAAACCTCGGACAAGATAAACAAGGCTTATTGACATGAAGTGCATCTGACAGGTGATTTACAACTCGGTGTGACTTTTCTTTACAAGAATTTGATTGTGGGCAGGGAATGTAGCTCAGTGGCTTTGCGCCTGTCTCGCAAGCACAAGGTCCTGAGTTTGATCCCCAGTACTCAGGACCTTGCACTTGTCAGACAGGCGCGGTGCCACTGAACGACACCCCTGGCCCACTGAGCTATATCTATGGCCCTGGTAAACTTTAAAAAGCAGTGATTTCATGGGATGATAACTGTTTGACAGTTGAAGCTCCAGGGGGCCTGGAGTAGGTGGATGGTGGCTTGATTAATCAAACAAAAATGCAGGATGCACTGTTCAGCTTGAATTTTAGATAAATAGACAGTGAATCTTGTTTTAGTGTAAGTGTGGAATACTTCTGCTCTGCTTTGATGGCAAGCATGGAATTGGGGACATAATTGTACTAAAACACTATTCAGTGCCTGAAATTCAGATTCATTTCTGTATCGTATGCAGTGACCATAGGACTAAGGAATAATGAGTATCTCAAAGTGGTGATGCACTCAGATGCGTGGCATTTCTCTCTGCAGACCCTGAGAGTCTTACTTCCAAAACCAACATGTTTCTAGCTTCCCAGAAGGAAAGGCTTCTCAGAGGCAGGTGGAAGGACAGAAACTTCTGCTTTTGGTTTTTTTTCCCCCTAATTTGGTCCCTATTATTTAATTATTCACTTTTTAGAAATGGTACTTTGTCAGTTATTTCCCCCAGGATGCCCAGTTGAATTTCAACCTGAATTATAGTTAAACAATCGATAAATTTTATTCTGTCCCAGAGGGATAAATGTCATCAAGATTGTCTTTTTCCTTCTGAATGGGGAGGATGGCATTCCACAGCTACCTCTTCTACCCATCCTCTGTTGAGCAGTAAAGAAATGCATGGGAAGAAGCAAATATTCCAAGGTTATTTGTTCCCTGTGGCAGGTTACACAGCCTTGGATGAATCAGGAAACTGGAGTGCATCGGAGACTTGTTTCAGAGTGAACAGAAACTGGCAAAACATGCTTGGTGACTAATACCTTTTCTGACAGCCCCACCTAGAAGCTCTATATCCTATTTTGGAATACTGGGTGGGGCGTCCTTTGTTGTTGGTGTTGTTAATCACTATCCTCCTTATCGTTTATTCTGTGGCTCTTTATTATTAATTGTGTGCCTACTGTGTGTTGGTCACTGTATCGAAAGTTTAGACGGTTCTTTATATTAACCCAGATTTCATATATAAGGACACTTGGAAAGGATGTCCCTTTACTTTGTCTTTGTTCAGTCTTCACACATCTTCCTTTCTCTGTTACACATGCAAATACTGAAGTTGGACAAGGTGAACTGGTTAATTCAACAGGTACCGAACCTTTACTCTCAGCCAGGTCTTCCAATTCCAAATATAACTTTTCCCCACTCCCGCACAGCCTCCTAGCATCCTGGCCATTGAGCAGGTTTCCCCCAGGATCATATTCCTAAGCACAAATTCTCAGTTACTTGACACAAGCATTGCAGGGGCCCAAGGGGTGGGTTCCAAAAGGCTTGGCAACTCTGTGTATGAGAGACACACCCCATTTGTACATGTCCATGTAAAGATAAAGCCCTATCAACGTTTTATAAACTCAAAGGCAGTGAGATGCGACTGGAGCGACTGCTGACAGCAGCACTGCTCCCCCTTGCTTCGGCCATACAGGTGGCGTCCCATGGTGTGCCCTTCCCGCCACCTGCTAAGAGGCCAGGGATTAACCAATAGGCCCCATCTCCTTCCTCTTGGATGGATATTGCTTTTCCAGAAGGCGAGAACAGAGATTGGTTCCATATTAATGAGTGTTGGTTAAGGATTCATGCTTTATGGCCAGATAACCTGAATTTGTTCATTTCTCTATTAACAATTCACCCTGGGCTGGTTATTTTCCTTTCCTGTGCCACAGTGTCCTAATCTGTAGGATGGGGTGCTACGTGCTTCATAGTGGGAGAAATAAATGAGTCTGTTCGTGTAAGGTGCAAGAATAATGCCAGGCACATAATAAGTTTAATAAATGATGGCAGTTATGCTGAAGCAACTTTTCATAAACTCCTGTGCTGTAGATAACAGCAGTCTGGTGAAGCAGCCTTGATTCCTGCTTAGCTTCCCCCCTCGATACCAGGTTCAAACTCAGGGCCTTGTGCATGATAGGCAAACACTCTACATGGAGCTGTACCCCCAGCCCCAGCATCATATTTTTAAATGTTTAAAATAAAATACCTAAGATTACCAAAGAACCTAATCATACTTAACTTCTACTATGAAACTATTTAAAAATCTAATTTATGATATAACAGCATGGGCTTATTTTTAAATTCTTAAATCAATCTAGAGGTAGGTAAATGGTAACAGTGGATATTTTGAGGTAGCAAGGAGAGTAAATTGCATTTTGTGATATCTACAACAGCTGAAAAGTGATGTAGCAAAAGCTGTAATTTCTATTGGTGACAACGTCACAGGTTTTGCTCATAGTAATTACTCTGGCTTATTACACAAACTCATTATCAAAGGCGGTACTGAAGTTTAGTTAGAGGTTTAACTAAAGATGTATTTTCCCCCATCCAAGTTAATGGATCCTTGAATTCCTTGAAGATCATGGGACCCCAAATTAAGACACCTGGTGTACATGTTTCCTGCTGGATTCACCTAAAGAATTATTGCTAGCACAGTTGAAGGAAGCCTTTCTTAAGACTATTATAGATTTGTAACTTAAAGAAAAATAACTGAATTGCACAAAAAAGAAAAGCAAACAGAGCAGAAAAGAAAACAAGCTTTCATCTTGAACATCAATTTTAATAAATTGCTGTGGTTGCTGGAACAAAGTAGCAGAGACTGGCTCTGGATTAAAGCAAAAGGATGCCATGATCCATTAGTGATGCCTGCAGGACAGCAGACTGACAACAGCTGTGCCACTTCAGACCCAGGAAATGCATAGCATGCAGGGGACATAAAAGGTTAGGGAGCAATAGGATGCGGCAAAAGCAAAGAGGTTTTCTTTTCCCTTCTGTCACTTATTTGTATTTATACCATATTTTATACTTTTTCCATCAATACTTTTAGGCTTTTTGATTGTCTAATGCTGAAGTTTGTATGGCTTTCTCATCTGTGTTTCCCAAACATCTTAAATCTGCTGTCAGTTAGGGATGTGTTCAGCTGCAAGTAACACATGTAAACTTAATTTCAGCTTATACAAACAGAGATATTTTTCTCACCTGGCAAAATCTCTGTAGGCAGGCCAGTCTAGAACTTATTCAGTCAGTTTTCCTGTCAAGAAACCAGACTTTACATTTCCATGCCTTGGCCCTTCACTATTAATTTTGCAGACTCAACCTTATCAAGGATGCAGAATGTTGGCCTCATATCAGGAATGCGGGATGATTTAATATATGTAAATCAGTATACATAATGCTTCACATAAACAAAAGCAAGGACAAAAATCACCCAGTCATTTAAATAGATACAAAAAAAAGCTATTGGCAAAATCCAAATTCTATTCATGGGGGGGGGGGATGGATCCCTGATGAAATTAAGTATAGAAAGACTTTATCTCACATTATAAATGATGAAAACCATTTATGTCAAACCCAGTGGCAACATCATACTAACTGGGGCAAAACTGAAAGCATTTCCTCTTAAATGGGAACAAAATAGGAACAAGACCAGGGTATCCACTCTTAGCACTCCTGTTAATGTAGTACTCAAAATTTTAGCCAGAGCAGTCAGGCAAGAGAAGGAAGTAAAAGGATACACATGTAGAAAATGAAGGTGTCAAACTATCCTTATTTGCAGATGACATGATCCTTATATAGGAGACCCAAAAAATTCCACCAAAAGACTCCTAGAACTACTGAACAAATTCAGCAAAGTAGCATATTACAAAATCAATACCCCAAAATCCAATAGTGTTCCTGTACACCTACAGTTAATCTACCAAGAAAAAAATTAAGAAGATAACCCTATGCATGATAGTTTAAAAAATTAAATACCTATGAATTAACCTAACCATGGAAGTGAAAGACCACTAGAAAAGAAAATTATAGTACTCTGAAAACAGAGAGTGAAGAGGACATCAGAAAATGGAAAGACACCTCCTCTTCCTGAAAAGTCAGAATATATACTGTCAAAACAACCATATTACCAAAAATGGTATGTAGATTTAATGCAGTCCTAATCAACATGCCAACATTATTCTTTAAAGAACTACAAAAAAACCTATTCTAAAATATGGAACCAGAAGAGACCCAGAATAGTAAAAAGCAATCCAGGGCAATAAGAGCAAAGCAGGAGATGTTATAAATGTCAGATTTCAAGTTATATTACAAAGCTATAGTCATAAAAACAGTATTGTGCTAGCATAAAAAGACATGTTTATCAGTGGAACAGAATTGAGGCTACAGAAACAACCTAAGGCTCCTTTAGACATCTGATATTGGGCAAAGGGGCCAAAAGCACACTCTAGAGAAAAGTTAGCCTCTTTAACAAACAGTGATAGGAAAGCTAGCTTTCCACACACAGAAGAATGGATTTAAAACCATACCTCTCATCCTGTACTAAAATCACATCAAAATGGATCAAAGACCTAAATGTTAAAACAGAAATATTTAATGTGCTGGAAGATAATGTAGGTAAACTCTTAAAGATATAGGTCTAGGCGAGGACTTTCCAAACAGAACCCCAGTTGCACAAGAAATAACACCAACAATTAACAAATGGAATTTTATGAAATGAAAAAGCTGCACAGCAGAGGAAGTAACTAACAGAGTAAAGAGACAGCCTACAGAATGGGAAGAATTTTGCTGGCTACTCTTTAGGGGACTGATATCTAAAATGTATAAATAACTAAAAAATTAGATCTCCCAAAATAAAAGACTAAATTTGAAAACAGGCAATTGAAGGGAATAGTCACTTCTCAAAAGAAGTACTATAAATAGTCAATATGTGCATGAAAAGATGTTCAGCATCTTTGGCCATTAGAGAAATGCAAATAAATGCAACACCAAGATTCCCTCTTACTCCAAAACAAATGTCTGTCATCAAGAACACAAAAACAAACAAACAACAACAAATGTTATTGAGGTTGTGGGTAAGAAGGAACCCTTCTGTATTGCTGGTGGGAATGCAACCTAGTGCATCCCTTAGGAAATCAATATGCAGATTCCTCAGAAAACTTTAAAATGGAAATGCCATTTGACCTGTATATATGTCTTCTGGGTATCTTCCTGACAGAGTTAAAGACATCATATTACAGTGATTCATGCATATGCATATTTATAGCAGCACTGCTAATAGCCAAATATTGGGAGCAGCCTATATACCCATCAGTAGATGTATGGATAAAGAAAATGTGTGATATATACACAGTGCAGTACTACTCAGCCCTAACGAAGGATTAACCTGAGTCAGTTGTAGGAAAATGGATGCACCTTGAGACTATAATGCTAGGTGAAATAAATCAGACACAGAAGGTTAAATAATGCAGGGTTCTTTTATATAAGAAATACTATGTATAAATAATTTAAAGAATAAAATAAAAGATAGATAATAGGAAACAAGAAGACTTTGTACAGGGAAATAGATCTGGGTGTGGAAGAATCTGGGAGTGGGGAGGGAAAAATTAAGTGAAAAGGATTAAGATTTGAAATGTACATGTACCAGTTCCCCACCATAGATGTATTTATGATGTATCACAAACATACACTAAAGAAAAGGGGCAAAAGATGATTGAACAATAGACACAAATGCAAGTTTTATTTAAAAAGACCTTTTAAAAGACCCACTGAAATTTTAAAATATGTTCACTCTCCTAATTTTAATGTCAATGCAAATAAACTTGAGAAATATAAGAAAAAAGGATGCAGAATGGCTGCTGTCTTCTCAAGCACTGCATGTGTTTCTGCCCATTCTATCAGGTACAAAAATATCTTTCCCCTAAACTTGAGTCATATCATGACACCTAAATGCACCAGAAATCACGGATCCAGCTTGCTCACTGTAGTAGAAAGATCAAAGTAGAAAGGGAGGAGGGCCATTTCTCAGTGTATGGTGTCTGCCACTTGGAATATATAGAATTACACCAACAAGCAGGGAACTGATCGTTCTGCCAGGGAACAAGTCCAATAGCTTTCTACTGATGGAATCTGGAAGTCATGGATGGGTTGAAGGATTGAAGCAAAATTTTATTTTTTAAAAAAAATAATAATAATAAAGGAAAGCCAAGAGGGGAAAAGTATTTGATTAGCTAGAAGTCATGCACAGCCCTTAAGTAACTTCAGTTTTAATAGCAAGTAGCTTATATATCTAGGAATAATATTATACATCTAAACTAGGTGAAGATTTTCCCCAAAACAAAATAATAATAACAAAGGAAAACCAAGAGGGGGAAAGTATTTGATTAGCTAGAAGTCATGCACAGCCCTTAAGTAACTTCAATTTTAATAGCAAGTAGCTTATATATCTAGGAATAATGTCATACAAATAAACTAGGTGAAGATTTTCCCCAAAACAAAGTGTGTAAATCAGTCGTTTATGCAAACCTGTTAACTCTGAAATAAATACTCTTTCTTAAACTGTTCAGATACATCTAAACATGTTACTTGGTGTAGATTCTACTTATTTGTAAAGTTGATCTGTTTGCTCATAGTTTCTCTTTGAAAAAGGTAGATGGTGATTACCCTCATCCTTAATTTCGTGCAGTCAAATAGATATTGTACGTATGTTGTATAAAGTTCATGACAAACCAACATGTGATATGTGATGTTCACACCACAACTGTGACCCATTGATTTGTATGTACATCTGCTTGTGGGGTCATTCAGTATCAGAAGAATCTTGGGGTCTTATATAAAGTTCATCTTTATTATATCTATAAAGAAGACTGAGGCCTACAGAGATTCAGTGACTTGGCATGAGTCAGGGCAGTGTTACTACTAGGAAGAGAATACAGGTCTCTTCACTCCTGTCTGAGAATAGTATAGGGTGATTAAAGCAAGGTCTGCATCTCAGTGGTAGCTGGTTCCAGCTTCCTCACTGAGTCGGAACTTAGATAACAGTGGCTTTGCCCGTCCACTTATTTTTATCATCTCTACAATGGAGTAATTCATAGGGTGGCTCAAGGTAAATCACTTAAAACAGTGATAGACTGAGAACCGTAGTAAGTTGTAGCTCTTTTTATTATTGATTTCCTGTGACCACCTTGATTATCATCAGCAGCATCATTACCTTTGCAGCTACCACTACATGGGTTATATATACTTTTTTTTTTCCTTTAAAATTACTGTATTCCTGGGATGAGATTTGCTGTATTTTCATTGCTTTATCTTGTCAAGTTTTACTTTTTTAATACATGTAAATTGTATTTCATTTATATATTTGTGTATTGTTTACTTGTTTGCTTATTGAATTATTTCAAATGTAATACTATTGAGTTTTGTGATTCTGCATACATACTGATTAACATTTTATTTAGAGATTTTATAGATGAGATGAATTGCCAAAACATATAATTGGGCACAACCTGTTGGTTACCTACGATTGGGCATTCAAACATTCCACTGAGAACCTTTCCCCATGTTCAGTGTATGGAAATCAGAAGCTGCCAGGGATTCAAATAGGAGAGGGGCAAGGGGCCAGTATGTATTTTTCTGTTAAATGTATGATATGTGGGAACTCCTTTGTAAAACATAAAGTACTTTGCAAGCATGATTGTGGTTTTTTTGGCTCTAAAGAAGAAAGTAAAAAATGAGAGAAGAGACATAGAATGTGGCCTTGAAAGTAATTCTGCACTTCCACAAGTGCAGGACCAAATTGCCTCGGACCATTGAGGGTAAAAAGGAAGGTGCAAGATATCAGAGTTCGACACCCCCTGTTATTTCTTCTTTGTTTTCCTAAAACAATGGGAACATGACATTTTGCTGCCACAGTTACAAAAGTAGTTGGTGCTCTCCAGACAAGTTTGCCTTGAGTATGGGAACCTCCCCTCTAACTCCCTGGTGAGGGTTGGGGTGTGCCCGCTGTGTGCCAGGCTCTGAGCAGTGCCATTTCCCCTGGCCTCCCTGCAGTCATGGTGTGAGACTCCCATCACTTGATGTTTCACTGTGTGACAGCTCTTTAGCAGGAAGACGGGGCTTCTGGCTCTCCGCCCTCACCAGAGCTGTAAGAAGTGTGACCTGGTGCTCTCTTTATGTTCGCATAAGAACTTGCATCCTAGTTTGATTTATTACATCTTTGGCTTTGTTTTTCCAACATCGATACGTAGAACTTTGTGTCATACATTTTTGTTTTAACTTTTTTTCTGGTGCTGTTTTATGTACCTACACTTATTTCTCTGTCCTCTTTCATCTGCTTTAGATGTATGCTTCTTTTTGTATTGCTACAAGCCTCCTTAATCATTTTCTCAAACCAAACAGGGAATACATAAACAAGAAGTTTGTTTGTTTGTTTGTTTTAAACAGAAATCGACTTAAAGCCTCCAGAGAAATTGAATCCATAGACCTTCCAAACTGCCACCTAATTAAAGGAATTGGTACGTATGAGAAAATACTTGCTGTATACATTACGTTATTTGACCATCAACATCAAAACATTCATTAAAAGTATTTTGTAATGCAGTGAGTGTTTTCCAGCAATTAAGTCACATTAGATCAACTGAAACCTCTCTGGTCTCTTTTGATCTCATGCATCGAGTATTTATCTATCTTAACACTCACCATAATTTATTAATTTTATAATCCCATGTTTATTGTTTGTTTTCTTGCTGTGTTGTGACTTCTCTGAATTGTACTAGTAAAGTATGTATTCTTTGCATACTGCCACCAAAGTCTGTTCCACTTTCCTCTAACGGTCAGCTATTGATGGGAAGTGGAGAGGAAGTTCCACAAAGTCAGGAACAGTATGTATCTTGCTCATTTCACTACCCTGTAACCAGCATCTGGTCTCATACCTAAGTATAATCGATGCTTCACAAATTGCATTTAAAAGAAAGTGTTCCTGTTTTACCTTTTCACTGCAGAAGGGAGCGCCACTAGTGAGGTGTCCCTGTCCCCCAGTTGTGTGTAGGGTGCACCATAGCACGGAGTCTTAGGAGGAACTCCTCAGAACAAGCTCATTCTGTTGCAGATAGTGAGGACACTGACCAGCTTCTTCCCCAGCATTGAGGGTCTCTCCAGCTTCCCTGCAATTTCTTGCAGGGCAGAGTCTGTGTCTTGCATTTTTTTTTTTACCCTTTTCCATTTACAAAAGTCTCTAGGACAGTTTGTTATTGAGTTATTGATGAACAATAAAAGCACTGGCTCTTCTTAGAGATAATTCATGGTGTGATTACAAACAAAAAGAACTACAAGTCAAAGCACCTAATTTCTAGTTCAGGTTCTGCCACACATTTGTAACGCGAATTTGGGCAAAGCTTGGCCTTTGCTATTTTCTCACCTGCAGCGATGAAATTGTGAGTAGGCTGAGAGTTTTACAGTCTTGGCCCATCCATCATCTTACTCTGCGAGTCTCTGTGTAGAAATGACTAGACTAACTGTGTGCCTCTAGTTCTCAGGTAACAGCTTCTAGAGGTGAGAGAGACCGTTGCGGTTTTTGTTTTATTTTTTATAAACTGAAATCCAGGTAACATGGAAAAGCCCTCCTATTAACAGGTAACATTGCCAAACACACTCTGAGTGTCATTCTATACTTTCTTCTTCTCTCTTTAGGAATATTCTCACATACAACTTTTAAAACACACAAATGGAGGAAATTTTATTTAATATTTCAGAGCTAGCTTTTTTCACTCAATACTGTGCTTCGGGAACTTATGTCAGCACAGTAGTCTTTTCTAACAGCAGTGCAGTATTTTCTGTACAAAGTTCACATAAAGTCCATAGGAGTACTATATGTTCAAACAGCGTAGAAGAACGAATGTGGAAAATGAAAAATCTCTCCACAAACTCCAGTCACTCACAGAAATAACACCAGAGATAGTTTCTTTTTTGTCTTCCGTGATATTTTTGGTGTATATGTAAACAAATACATGCACATAAACATATGTCAAAATTTTTCACAAATGACAACTTAGTATAAATACTCCACAACTTGTTTTATTCCTAATACAATATAAGCAACTTTCTACATCCGCATATGTAGATTTACCTCATTCTTTTTAATATTTATGTGTACCATGCTTTATTTATTCAATCACTTTTTAATTCATGTTTGGGTTTTTGTGTTTTGGTTTCTCTAACTTAAAAAAATTATGATGAAATATGAACAGCATAAAATTTGTCATTTTATCCGTTTTCAAGTGTAGAGTTCTGTAGTGTTAACCGTGTTCACATTGTTGTGTGCCATTACCACTAACCGTCTCCAGAACTTTTGGAAAACTGACACTTTCTATCTACTAAGCTTCGACTCACACTTCTTCCCACCTTAGTCCCCAGCTACCACTGTTCCACTCTGTCTCTATGAATTGGACCACTCTAAATACCTCATGTAAGTGAAGTCATATGGTGTTTTTCTATTCAGGACTGATTTAGTTCACTTTAGATAGTGTCATCAAGGTTCATCTGTATTGTACTTTGTGTCAGAATTTTCTTCCTTTGTAAGGCCAAATGATATTCTGTTGTATGCATAGACCACATTTTGTTTATCTGTTCATCCATGGATAATGGCCGTTTGGCTTGCTAATTATTATTCCTTGCATTTGTAATATCTTTCGTGGCTAACAAAGAATTTCCAAGAGGAATCTCATTTTGGTCATTTTCAATTGCCAAAGCAATCCCACAGATCATCTCAGAAGTCAGAAGTGCTACTGTTTTCATTTTTTGAGGTCCCCAGTATTTTAAAAATGCAAGATGTCCAATAGGATTAAGCACACCTTCCTTTGGGGAGGCCGACTTTCATTCTCTGATGGTCTCTATCAGGTTTTTCGTAGCCCCTCCAAAAAAATTACAATATAAGTGAAAACAGTGAACTGCCCTGAAAATGCTGCCTCTGGGGAAATACACTGAACTACTTCTAGATCACTTAAGACTATTCTAGAGCTGCCTCAGTCCAAAACAGTCTTGCTACATTCCTAAATATTCACATGAACCAGATTGATGCGTTCAAGAGAAGGAGGAAAGTACAATTCAACATACTTGTGCTAAAGCAGGCTAATAATACAGTTTACAAAAATAAATACATTATGATGTACCATAAGTAGCATATACAGGGGATGGAACAAAAGAGTTTTTGTAGTTTGTTTGTTTGTTTGTTTCTTTGAGACAGAGCCCGTCTTTGTATTTCAGGCTGGCCTTGAACTCACTGTGTAGCTCAGGCCTGCCTCAAACTCAGGATGCTCCTCCTGCCTCAGCCTTCGAAATGCTGGTATTGCAGGTGTGCATCACCACACCTGGCCAGGATCACAAGTTGAAAGCAATCTAACTAATTTCTTTCAGTTTTGTCAGTGTACCTAAGGAATGTTACATGAAACCTTGTTTGGTGATTATATCAAACTTCTATATTTGTGGTTCTTTTTTTAATTGTAATTTTTAATTGATAAATAATGTTTCTACTCATTTATGGGATACAGTATTATAATTTAATACAGGTGTACAGTATGTGATGATCAAATCAGGCAACTAGCATTTCTATCTTTTCAATTATTACCATTTCTATATGTTGAGAACCTTCCGATTTTTTGTTGTAGTTATTTTAAAATTCAGGTACAGGGTGAATTGTTATAGACTATTGTTGCGCTATTATGCTATGGAATTTCAGAATTACTCCCCCCAAGTGGTGCCCATCATCCCCCCTCCCCATTCCCCTTCCCTCCTTCCCTTCTTATTCTCTAGTAACCTCTATTCTGCTCTCTAGTTCTAAGTGATCAACTTTTTTAGCTTCCACAAATGAGAGAAAGCACAACAGTATTTGTCTGTCTGTGCCTGGCTTATCTCATTTATCACAGTGTCATTCAGTTCCATCCACAATGAAAAGATTTCCTCCTTTTTAAATGGCTGAGTAATATTCATATGTATATCACATTTTAACCCTTTCATCTGTTGATATTTGATGAACATCTTGATTTATTCTATAACTTAGCCAGTGTAAATAGTTCTGCAATAGACATGGTCATGCCAGTATCTCTTTGATATAGTAATTTCAACCTCTTTGGATGAATACCAAACAGAGGGATTGCTAGATCATGTGGTAGTTTTAGTTTCCATCTTTTGATGAAGCTCCATACTATTCTTCATAATCACTGTACTAATACATATTTCCACAAGCAGTGTATAAGAGTTCCTGCCCAGAATTTTTTTTTTTTGGCTTTTTGATAGGCATTCTAACTAGGATGAAATAATAATGTCTCACTGTAGTTTTGATCTGTGTTTCCCTGATGATTAGTGATAGTGAGTATTTTTGCATACTCAAACTGCATTTCTGTGTCTTTCTGTGTGTTCTTTTTTTTTTTTTTTTGGTACCGGGGATCAAACTCAGGTCCTTGCGCTTACGTGGCAGGCAGCGAAAAGCGAAACCACTGAGCCAAATCCATGGGCCTCTGTGTGTTCTTTTGATAGATTCTTACTCTGATCATTTACCCATTTTTAAATCAGCTATTTTGGGGGGCTGCTGTTAAATTGTTTTTTTATATATATACACTGGATATAAACTACTCAGATGAATAGTTTGCAAATATTTTTTCTCATTTTGCAGGTTTTTTCTGTTGATTGATTCCTTTGCTTGCAGAATCTTCTTAGTATGATGTAATTTCATTGTTGTAGTGTTTTATAACTACCGTCAGTGACCATTGTTTCTCTTACATTTGTAAGTGTGTGAATAAGTGCTCAACAGTGAGATTGTTATTAGGATACATGTATAAAGTTTGATAGTCATCACTAAATCACCCTTGAATTGGCAACACTGATAAACTTGATGCTTCATACTTTTAATCACACTCACTCCAGACACAATTTACAGTATTCCTTTGGCAAAAACAGAACCTCAGAGCAAACTTTGTTTTATCTTCCTTTATTTTTTTTCTTGGTGGCACTAGGGGTTGAACCCAGGACCTTCACACTGAGCTATACCCCTCGCCTATTTTTTTTTTTTCTCTTGTGAGACAGTATCTTGCTAGGTTGTCCAGGCTGGGCTTGAATTTGTGATCCTTTAGCCTCAGCCTCACAGAGTGCGGGGATTACAGGCATGCACCACCCTACCTGGCTCAGAGTTTCTGTACAGATCTGTCTCTGGCTTCTCATTCTTTGCATGTCTCTTTCCTGTTTACTTTTTTTATTGCTACTTTTATGTTTCTTAGTCCTGTCTCCCTTCCACCTAGACCAGTTGACTGTCCTGGGCCTTCTCCTCTTTCTTCCATTTGTCTAAACCCTTAGCAGGAGGTTGTAAATTCAGTATCAAATACCAGATTGATGAGATCCATGCCAGCTGACACAGCCACTTCTAGAACTAAGGCAGTTCTCAAGTCCCCTGGTCCTCAGCAACTTCATGCTGCCATCAAAAAGAGCACCTCCAAATTGTCTAGCAAGAGCCAGATGGTGTCTGTGAGGAATGTGGGACATAAGTTGGAAGCTGGGTTACTGATCTCTTAGGTTACTTTGGCTACTGAGTTAATAAGTGTGACATTATCGAACAGCCCTTGGCCCAGTGAAGTCTACCTTCTGCGAATTCAAGTCTCAGAGCAGACAACAGGACACAGCCAGACACATTACAGGACAAACTGCCAAGTGTATTCCTGTTACAGTTCATGAGATGGAGCATGCCTGGGAGAAAAACAAGCCTTGTAGCATTTGTATTCTGAACAGACATCTGTCGGCATTTGTGACCTTTATGTTGTGATGTGTATGAACTGCTGTCTGGAATGGGAAAGAAAGAGGAAACATGTCACCTATAGCCTCACTTCTTATGTGTTCAGTGTCTCTGAGGCACTTCAAAAGGCACCAGAGCGAAGAAGATGAGTGACTAGAAGCACATTTGGGATACATGTTTAGATCTCATTAGTACTGCTTTTCATTCTTTCTGTTTTGCTGTTGTCCTGTGGTTAGTGCACAGCATCTGAACATTTGTTGAGTGCATTGCTAGTTGTGCGTAATGGTTAGTAATAGCTTGTGGTTATGTATTTTTAATGAACAGTTGCTTATCTGGTGGTCTTGGGTCATAAGGAATAACAGTGAGCTGGACATACATTCCCATGTAGATATAAACAGATTGTTACAGTAGGCAGCAAGGGCAGAAAGGATCTTGTCACTTGAAGCTCATCTTTCCTTCAGCCCCCTGGCCCTCCATAAACACACACACACAAACACATACACACACACACACACACACACACACACACACACACAGACTCTTTGTAATCTTTGAGTGCTTTATCCATATCATATCACTTTAGGTCTTCCTGATTTAGTAAATAAGAATCACTGGCTACATATCACATACCTTTGGTGAGGCAGAAACTGAGTTCACCATTCCACTTTTTCATTCTAAGTCTGCATTTACAGGCAGAAATGAGATTTCATACACTGAAGATTTAGCATAATATTAGCATCTGTACACTGACAAAAGCTAGCTTGGCTTAAAGTTTAAAGACTTATTTTCTTAATGTTTGGCATTCTGAGTTCTGGACAAAAAAAGTTTTGATCTCACCCCCCCCCAAATTAACTGACAGCTTTATGCATTTAGCAGTCAAGAACTTTATCATAACTGTTTTTCAGAGAAAAACATTTATGTTCATAACCCTTGTCGTATAGTATACTTGGGGAGAAAGAGAGGAGAAACAAGCAAAAACCCAAGCCAAAAATGCATTTACTATCTATAACAGGGCCGGGAATTTAGCTCAGTCGTTCTGCCGCCTGCCTTGCAAGCACAAGGACCTGAGTTCAATCCCCAGTACCAAAAAAAAAAAAAAAAGAATGGTGATCTTGGCAAGAGAAATATATACATTGGGGCTGGGGATTTAGCTCAGTGGTTCCACCACCTGCCTCATAAGCACAAGGTCCCAAGTTCTATCCCCGGTACCAAAAAAAAAAAAAAAAGAATAGTTTGAACACTATTTTTAGCAAATAAGGACTTGAGCCTTAGAGAGGTAAAGTAGCTTTTAAAAATTCTTTTTCCAATATAGTATCTTTTTCCAGGGTGATTAACATATATACCTGATTTTTGAATCAAAAAGTAGAAAATAATAGGCTATATTACACATTAAATACTCTGTTGGATTTACCAAGGAGCAACTTGTGGTCATAAAGTTATAATAGTTTAGAGAAGAAAGAAGTTTATTGTTGTCTTTCCATTATGTAGCAGTCCAAAGGAAAGCAAATGGCCTAAGTTCTTGAGTGATTAGATGACTGTGGTCATTTAGGAACAAAGACTCATGGAGTCATATGGTTGTCTTCACATTGTTCCATCTTGGTCTAAGACGAGAACTGCATTTGTTGCCATTTTTCACCAGAAAGGGGTAGAAAGACTATTTACATCTTTGTCTTATTTTACTCAGAAGTTGTATATATCTTGTGCTGTCATGTCCCATTGACCTGAACTTAGACACTTGCCACCATCTATCAGGAAGAAAGGGAAGAGCCCAGAAGAATGTCATCTGCAGCTATGTACCCATGTGCCTGTTGCTAAAAAGGAAGAGGAGTATGGACACTGGGGAGCAGCTGGCCATGTATGACACAGACAGCTGACTGATGGAGGAATAAGAAGGGTTCCAAACTAGATCCACATAGCTAGAAAACTTATAGAGAAAGGATTTTGAAAGAGGCTTTAATGAAATGTTCAGGATATGGCTTGGTTCGGAAGATTTTGGTAAGAAGCAAGGGAGTAAAAATCTTGGGGAAAACCCAACATATGGAATTGACAATAGGTGGATTTACAAAGTGCAGAGTCTTTAGAGAGACACCAAGGAAAGTTCTGACAGAAAAAGAAAAAATCATTAAATGGTGGGTTAAATAGTTTCTATGTGCTTTTAGATTAGACCAAAGGATTTAAGTCCTAGCTTCTCACTTTGTGATTTTGAGCAATTTGCTTAACCTTTCAAAGGTTCTGAATTCTCAAGTCTAAAATAAAGGATAATAATATTGCCTCTTAGCATTGTGAAATTACATGAGATATTGCGTGTAAAGTTCTTACAAAGAGCCTGGTACTTGATAAGCACTTGATGTTTGTTGGTAGCAATTACTATTATTATTACTGAGTTAGAGGAGGAAAAATGTTTCTGTCACAGTGATTGCTCTTGCAGTAATCATACCATAGTGGTGATATGAAATAACAAAATCTCACTGTGGTACTGGCTATAGAAATGAAGATTGTTGAGTAGATCTGGAAAATATTCCACAGTAACTATGAATAAGACTTTTCTTCATTGGAATGAGGCGATGGAATCAAAAAGAATAAAGTTACACTGTGGTTGAAATAAATCTATTTTTTAAAATATTCTTTTCTTGATAAAGCAATATTAAAATTTGTAGAATTTTTTGTCTTTTAATTCTATTTATTTATTTTTGGTGTTGGGTATTTAACACAGGGCCTCATGCATGCTAAGCATGCACTCTACCACTGAGCTACACCCTCAGCCTATAGAAAATCGTAAACAAAAAAAGTATAAAGAAAATGAAAATCACTCATAATTGTACCATTGTAGAGACATTGCTAGGTGCTTATATGATAAGCATATATGTTGAGATTAAATTTTCTTAAATAATTTTTAATAAAAAACAAATTTTAATGAGTTGAGCTCCAAATAAATGGGCCCAGAAACCAAAACTTGGACTGAAATTGTGTGTGTGTGTGTGTGTGTTAGAGTTCTTGTCCCTGTTCACTCCTCAGTTGCAAACCACTGTGGGCCTAGAATCTAGTGGTTCTTAACTTTTTTTCGGGGAATCACAGATCCTTCTTCGAATCTGCTGGAAATCAAAGACCCTTTTCACAGAAAAGTTCTCATCTGAGCATACTTAGATTTTGCCAGAGATCTGGCATACTCAGATATAATTTCAGAAGATCCACAGATTCTCTGAAACCAATTTGGATCTCTTCAGGGGTCTACTGAACCCTTCCAATACACCATGCTTGAACTTATTCATATATATTTTCTTTCTAAGGAATGGGCAAATGGGTGATCTTTATGAAGTACAGCTCTTGGCATTCTTCCTTTGTTCTGCTTTTCTGCACTATGGTAGAACAGAAGCAATTGGCTAAACTCAAACTCATGAAGCAAAACCAAAATGGCTGGATAGGTAGATGTGGTTTGCTTTTGACAATGTAAAAATAATCTTGGAGAAATCCTGTGGAGAGGTCTTAAAGAGGAAGATTGGATTTTGTAGACTCAAAGAATGTGTCATGATTTGGCTTCATTTAAGTCATTTTTATTCCTCTTTTCTTGTGTTTGGGTCTGTTATCTGTCTGGAATTTATACGGTAAGATCGCTGGGAAGTCTTATGTCTAATTATTTGCTGTGCTATGTGAAGTGTGCTGCAGACGATCAATAAACAATCAATAGTAATTGTAGTCTGCTTCACTGATGGGAGTTGGAAGCTCCAACTGACTTAGGTGTGTGGTGTTTTTCATTAATTTGCTTTTCTTGTTCTCTTTTCTTATAATTTAGAGCCTAAACTTAAACCCCAAATAGAAAGCTTTTTTTGCTCATGAGAACAAGTGGGCACTCCCAGGTGTTTTACCTCTGTTAATGAGAGAAATGTCTTTTTGCTTCAGATTGAATGAGCAAAGAGGACAAGGATGTTTGCATGGTTTAATGACTGTGAGCCCTCCCTTCTGAAAGTCATATTCCCCTGGTGTCAATTACTTTTGTACAGACATCTGTGTGTCTATCATAAGAGTCTTCAGATGTCAACTTTTTCTGTATTGTAGTGAGAAGTGTAGTGATAATTTGAGTTTGATTTAAGTAAACACAAAATATCTAACATTTAAAATCAGAAGTTCATTTTAGGAAATGTTTTAGACAGACATTAATTAAAGAAAATGGTGTATTAAAAAATGGAACCATCCCTAAAGATACAGACACTCTGATAAAGTAAATAAGGTTGCAGATACGCTACCTCCAATAACAGAACTTGAAAAATGACACTTTTCTACTCCTTGGATTGCAGAAGCTGGCTCTGAAGATATTGACATTCTTCCCAATGGCCTGGCTTTCTTTAGTGTGGTGAGTACCACGACGTTCTTCTCTCAAGTGCAGTAGAGGAGTGGCAAGCCTGTGAAGTGATAACTTCCTTTTAAAATTCCTCACTTTCCAGCAAATGTTCTGGAGAAAAAAAATGGGATAAACTGGGTCTTAGAAAACTTCCTCAAGGTTTTGTGCATGTAGAGATGAAGAGTCTTTGCCAATTAACTTATGGTTCTTTATTTCCCCGTTGCATTGCCCTAAAATATTCCAATACAACCCGTGTATTAAAAGCGTGTTATTAAAATGGATGTTGGAAGCTTTGTTGTGGATAATATTAGTATAATAGCATAGCTGCTAATATACCATTTTAAATATAGCCTCTATCCTGTCTGGTACCTATTCAGTTTTAAGCATTTTCATTGTTACATATTCATATTTGTTATATTTCATTGTGGCAACTTTCTCAAGCCAAGGCTAATACTTTTTCTTTCTTTTCTTCCCTGTATATCCTATCATGAATGGAAAGTCACCAAGTTTCTTAACACCCTACATTTTGGCCTTAATTCTTATAAGCCAAAAAGTAATATCCCTTCTGAGCATGCAGTAGAAAGACTTTAAAACTGTCTGATGCTGGCCTGCACCAATATCCATTCTAACTTGAAATTCAGATAAGTATGCTGGTGAAATAAGTACGTACTTCCCTGGCTTACAGAGATGCAGGCCTTTTGCGTCTTCCTTGGGTCCAGTTCTTCTTGAGGAGGAAGTACCTGGCTTTAAAGTCTCCCTGTAATCATTCTGTTCCCTCTCAACATCCATTATTTTCAGGCTCTGAGACTCAGAGGGGATGTGAAAAACTTGGAAATACTTTAGAAGAGAGCTGCAACACTAATAAAATAGTTGTCAGACTTATGAGAAAGGTGAGAGAACTCAGTTTGGAAGAGAATGAGGGCTAGAACACTCCTCAGGTTTCTGATAGATTTTATATGGTGACTGTGAGCAGCTGGTTATTACCACAGAGGGAAAAAGAGATACCGTGAGTTTCAGTAGAAATGTCAATATTTATCTTTAATTTTTAAAATATAGTTTTAAAAATAAAGTTTTATATAATTGTCTACACAGAATGAATCAAATGATATTTATGGTAGGACTCTGGGTTTGTTCAGAAGTGTGTGATTACAGGTTAGGGAAAACACTGAGACTAGTCACACGCATATCTAGAAATGCAAAAATCGTGACTCAAGTAGAAGGCAGTTGCATGGAGTGCTTGTTTGTTTGTTTGTTTGTTTGTTGCAAGGATGGAGATTTGTGTAGCTCTGAACTTACCTATTTCAAGAATTTTACCCTTACAGGAATAAATCGAAAGAAATAAAATCTTGAGGCCAGGGATTTAGCTCAGTGGTTCTGCCACCTGTCTCTCAAGCGCAAGGTCCTGAGTTCAATCCCCGGTACCAAAAAAAAAAAAGAAAGAAAGAAAATCTCCTAGTACTTAAATACAGCCCTTTTAGCTGAGGAACATAGTACAGTTGCAGTGATCTTGTAACTATGTCAATGAATTTTTTTTCCTGCTATTTTTTTGTTATCCATCCTTGATTAGATGACTTTTTGGGGAGACAAATTTTAGAAACATTTACTCTTTATTGCTCTTTTTCATGTGCTCAGCATTGTCTCCAACACTTCCCAGAATGCCCTTCCTTTTAAAATGAACAGCTCAACTTCATGGAAGTGATTTGTTCTTGCTAGCATTTTAGCTCCTCTAACCCATCCTAGGTTTGGATTGGAGGATGACCCCAAAACTAACATGGATGAGAGATTGGATCAAAGAACAGAATATAAAAAAGATTTAAACAAGTTGAATGCACCTAACATTAGTGAACTGTGTGCTTCAAAATGATAATAATGGTGAATTTTATATCATTTGTCTTATCACAATTAAAAATAAAATGTATTTTTAAAAGATAAAAGATTTAAATCATAGGAAGTGTTAAGAGAACGTGAATAATTATTACCATCTGGCAGTGCTTCCTGTGCATGTAAACCCTGCTATTGTTTTGGGGACATTAATAAAGAATGGAAATTATGAACAGCTGAAGTGGCACAGCCTTGCAGCAATAGTATAATTCCAGTTTATTCTACTTACCAGAGCTGCCAGCCTCACAAGTGTCCAATTGTAGATCAATTTTTAAGAATTAAAGGATTTCCTATTATGTCCAATTTTATGCAAAAAAATGGGTCCTTGTTTTTTTTATTGTATCCCAGTTATTGTTCAGCTTTCTAGATCCTAATTATTATTTTTCTATTGTCTTCTCTGTTTCCTTTGTGTTTATGGCTTTATGCCATCACCTTTAACCAAAGTTTCTACCCTCCATGGGGAGTTCCCTCTTTAGTCCACAGAGGTACTTACACTTGTGTTTTTAATCTTTTCACTGTTTTGGAAAGGGTCTTCAATTTCCAGGACTCCACAGCTTTGCACCAGATAAACCTGGAGGAATATTAATGATGGATCTAAATGAAGACAAACCTAGGGCACTGGAATTAAGAATCAGCCGAGGGTTTGATTTGGCTTCCTTTAATCCACATGGCATCAGCACATTCATAGACAATGGTAAGAGCTGATAAGATACCAGTGCTGAGAAACACAGAATGGCTTACAAGTGATTGGAAATAGATTTGGATCATACTGAAAGGACAGTAACTCATGAATTATTCCTCTGTTCTTCATACAAACAACTTGTTCACTTGTCTCTTCAGCTAGCAGTGTGTTATGTTACCTTTTGAAAGAATGTTTAGATTTCATAACCTTTTCACAAACTTATAATCATTGTATTAAAAAGAGCTATATTTCTGAATTAAGCTCTAAGAAGATTATGCATCAATTCTGTACATACAGTAGGAAACACCCTTTCTTAAAGGTCAGGGACCAATGGTCAGAAATAACACCAGTCAGACAGTGACAGGCAAGAGTGTGAGAGTGACCTGTTAGGCTGGCTAACAGCTTGTGCATTCCACCTTTCCTTGGCCATGGTATTTAAATGTCAGTGTCTGCCAAGAGGTTCTATTGGTATGTCTTGAAAATTAACTCTGTTCTTTCAACTCTTTAGATGACACAGTTTATCTCTTTGTTGTAAACCACCCTGAATTCAAGAATACAATAGAAATTTTTAAATTTGAAGAAGAAGAAAATTCTCTGTTGCACCTGAAAACAATCAAGCATGAGCTTCTTCCCAGGTACCTCCTCCTTTTGTTCATTCAGTTTGTCTTTAGTGTTTCAAACATCCCCAGCATGACAGGTGCCCCTCTTATCTTTTAAAATGAAAGCTCATTAAAATTAGCTCATATATAATATAAAATCTAACATACAACATATTAAATATGATACGAGAGTTTATATAGGTATGTATGTATATTTATACAAGTTGAGCCTTATTTCTAACCTAAAAATTCACAATTGAAAATGCTCTGTAATCTAAAACTCACTGAGGACCACCATGATGCCACAAGTGGAAAATGTTTCATGCACAGATTTTTTAAAATATTGAATAAATCAGGCTTCTAGCTATGTGCTTAAAATACATATGAAACATAAATGAGTTTTGTGTTTAGATTTAGGTCCCATCTCTAAGATACCTCATTACATATACACAAATATTTCAAAATCCAAAAACATGAAAAATCAGAAACACATCTGCTCCCAAGCATTTTGGATAAGGGATACTCATCCTGTGTACACACACACACACACACACACACACACACACACACACACACAGAGTTGCATTGTGGATCAGGGAAAGCAGGCATTTGAAAGTTTGTGTCATTGTTTATAATAATTGGTGCTCTATGTAGACTCTATTGAGAAATGATGAAATCTAGAACTAGCAGGCCGTACTCTTCAGGCCCATGGAATGTAAAAGATAAGGTCTACCACTTTCTCCTCTTAAATGACCCAATCCCCACATACCTGTCCTGCCAAGAAAAAGTAACCTGGTTAATATGGGGCTTTTTATACAAAGTGCTCTCACAGGTTAGTGGTGGCTGTGGACTAATTGGGCTTGCAGAATTGGAAGTAGTCAAATTGGTAATGGGTCACTACTACAGTAAGATCACAACACTGGTGGATAATATGACTAAAAGAGAGTTATGTTTGTCCTCCAGGCTCAGCTTTCATTAGCCATCTGCTTTTTTGTTTAAATTTGATGGGCATTTTTAATTTTGACTTTCCAGTCTAGGGTGTAAGCATGTAACTTTCAATCATCCTTCCCAAAAATGCACTTCATAATAAATAGGAGCATAAATACCATAATAAATAGGCAGCCTCTGAAACGTGGTGCTCTTTCAAAAAAGAGAGAGAGAGAGAGACCCACCTCCCCTATAACTGTATTTTTCATTTGACAAGGAAGAAGTCAGCACCTTCAGAAATTTTTGCATAGGGAAATTGAAATTTAATAACACCCTCACCTAACTGGCTTTATACTGTAATTGTTTTTAATATATCAATCTCTTATCTGAAACACTGCACTATGGCAATTTCATCATCCATCTCTGCAAGTGTTTATTGAGTGACTCACATGTCAGCCTGTGAGGCAGGTAAAATTGAACAGTCAACCTTAGTTTGACTAATCACTAAGCAAAGGACTCAGGAAAATCCAGCGCCTTGAGTAAATGGGAGTGAGGTGATGTTATGGATGGACAGCTAACCAGCCCACAGCCAGTCAAGCTCTGTCCAGCACTATGACATGGCAGCCCGGTCCTTACATGTGATTGCTAACCCCAACATTTTGCATCACAAAACCGACCCTGATGGCACCAAGCTCTCTTTTCTTTAATAATGATTCTGCCATAACTCAAAATTACCTGCTACCATGCATAATTGTTCTCTTGAAAATGATATTACAGTATGTTCCACATGAATTTAGCCATCTGATTTTAGCTCAACTTTTCCTGGAAAACCTCTTAGAAAAAATTTGAAACATGTTATGTAAACCTTATGAATGCCTGTCCTTTAATATGGAGATCAACATTTATGTTTATTTTCTCTCACATGTCATTTTTCTCTTTCAGCACAAATGATATCATAGCCATTGGACCAATGCATTTCTATGCCACCAATGACCACTACTTCTCTGATCCTTTCTTAAAGTATTTGGAGACATACTTGAATTTACACTGGGCAAATGTTGTTTACTACAGTCCAAATGAAGTTAAAGTGGTAGCAGAAGGATTTGATTCAGCAAATGGGATCAATATTTCACCTGATAAAAAGTATGACCCTTTACAGAACATTTTTAATTGTGCAACCACAACCTACAAGAAAGCACATTAAATTCTTTAGTGGCTTTCTCTTCTACTGCCTTAGCGTAGTGAACAATTTAGATTACTACAAATATAACAGAAAATAAATGTGGCATTCCTCAACAACTATATGTTTGTATTATTGTTGTGCAGTTTCTCTTTTTTTCTTGTTGTTTACAAAAAATGACTGTAGAATCATTCATGTTGTCACTAACTGACCTGATCCAACCTCTCCAGCCAAATCTGTTTTTCCTCCCAATTCTTGTACTTCAGACACCCAAGCTAAATGGTAAGAACAATGAAAAGAGGGTTCTGCTCTAACTTCTCTTCCAATTTTATCTAACTAGTGAGCAAGTCCTGTTGGTTTTCACCTGTGCCTCTTCCACCCCCATTGACATTTTCCTGGTGTAGATTCTCACTCTTGGCTAGACTCCTTGATACTTTGCTCCAGGTTCTTTTCATCCTACTTCCATCTTTTGCATTCTTTCCAGTTCTGTCTTTCTTTGGATCTTTAGCCTTTAAAGGGTCCCAAAATGGGAGCTCTGTCTTCATTTTGATTCTGAGTACCAAGTACAGCACCATGTGTAGAGCAAATGCTCAGTAGTTGTTGAACTATGCTGACCATTTGTCATTATGCCACTGCATTGTTAGACTTTAGGCCTGGACTATTTCTTGTGGTACCAACCATGCTGACCTGGAGGTCTGATGTTTACTAACCAATGTGATCCTGTCATCACACTATAAGCTTTTGTGGGAAGAGGCTGTGTCTGCTTCATGTTTATTTTTGCCACCAATTCACCTCACCCTCAGGTGTAGACAGATTGTTTTGGATAGATACATATCTCTTACTCTTGTAATTTTCCATGTACTAATATTTTATTAAATGTTAACATTAATAACCATTTTAATCAAATGTATTCTGTCCCACATAGTCCTATATGTAATTAATATTTAGAAATTTCAAGTTATACAGTGGAATGTAAACTTGACATTTGTTTTATTTTCATTTCAATGGCAAGTGTCATGAATTTTCTATTCAAATTGATGTCATATTATTTTTTATTACAGACCTTTTGAAAAATAATTTAATAATTCCACATTGTTGTACCATTGAATTTATTTTGTAAGCTTATATTTTAAATAAAAATTGACCTTTGCCAAACATTCCTTAAGTTAACCATCATTGATTAACTTCTTGGCAGGCTATTAAGACTTACTCTTCTATGCTGTATTATGAAGCTTTCTATTGGCAGGAAGGTCTAACCAGTGTGTCCTTTCTGCAAAGGTACATCTATGTGGCTGACTTATTGGCTCATGAAATTCATGTGTTGAAAAAACAGCCTGATATGAATTTAACTCAAGCAAAGGTAAATATTTTAAGTATAGATATTAAAGTATTATGTTTTGCAGTTACATAGTTACAACAATACTGCACTTAGAACACAGATGCCAGTGTAATTATTTTGTTTTTAAGTATACCTCTACACAAGAGAAATTTCCTGTTCCTAGAAGTCACGAGGACCAACTATGATTATATGCAGCAGCATGTGGAGGGATATTTGCATCAGATTTAGGGCTATTCCATGAAGTACTGATGGCATTCGAAGAATTCCAATAAGAATTTTCACAACTGAACAGACTAATAGATGAATTCCCAAATGAAGATTTATACACATTGTCAGTTCTTTCAATAATAAATGAAGGTAGAAATTGAGTTCCACACCATTATTATTTTCTACTTGCTTGACAACATATATTTTAGATTGATGAAGAATTTCTTATCTTGCTTTGATGGAGTTCCTTAAGCTAACTGATCATTGTGCATCTTTTAAGGGAAAAGGAGTTGATTTTCTTGAGGGTGATTATCACCCTAACTTTCTTAATTTTAGAGAAGATGAAATGTAGCTCCAAACCAGCTTATTAAAATTATTTTAAGCAGTATTGCTGTTAGGTGGGCAGAAGCAGGGAAATATGTGTCATTTCCCCACATGTGTAGAGACAGGAAAGGTTAACTCTAAATTATTTAATCAGGTTTCTCATGTCATTTAGACACTGACATCTTTTCTTTTGGAAGGTACTCTCACTGGATACCCTGGTGGATAATTTGTCTATTGAGCCTTTCTCGGGGGACATCTGGGCTGGTTGTCATCCTAATGGCCAGAAGCTATTCGTGTATGACCCAAGCAATCCTCCCTCATCAGAGGTTCTTATATTTTTAGTTTTTCAACTTTAATTATTTAAGTCCTTTTGAACTAGCAATGCAATAAACTGTCATAGGGATGATTTATTAGTTCTTTTAAACCAATAATACAATAAACTTGCATAGTGGTTTTATAATTGCCTTAAGCCAGTAATTGGCAGAATATTACATTGTTCAAATGCTTTAAGAAAGATAATCTTTTGATGTATTAAATTATGGTGGAAACAGTCAAAGACTTTTTTATAAAGACATATCCTGGTGTAGCATACTGGCAATTTTCAAAATATCTGGTTTGTCAGCTCTCCACATGACAGGATTTTGTTCATTTGAAATAGCGTGCAAGGGGGTGCATTAGTGTGTAAGTATTTCTTTTAACGCTGAATTGCTGTAATAACACTAAATCCTGTGTTGGCATGGCAAACTAGGTGATTTTAAAAAGTACTTTCTTTGAAGGTTTAAGAAAGTGCTTTAACTTTAACCATTAAAAAGATTAGGAACAGGGCCGGGGATTTAGCTCAGTGGCGCCACGCCAGCCTTGCAAGCGCAAGGTCCTGAGTTCAATAACTGGTACCAAAAAAGATTAGGAACTGCTGTTTCCAACATGATCGCTTAATTTATCAGGTCATTATGGGAGACAGAGATTATTGGTGACTGAGTGGAATGGGTGTGTGGTGATTCTATATTAATATTTTGTATCTCTTGAGTAGGTTTTGCGCATCCAGAACATTCTATCCGAGAAGCCTACAGTAACAACAGTTTATGCCAACAATGGATCTGTCCTTCAGGGAAGCTCTGTGGCCTCAGTCTACAATGGCAAGCTGCTCATCGGCACTTTATACCACAGAGCTTTATACTGTGAACTCTAAATTGTGTTTTTGGTATATAAGTGTGATAACCTCTAACAATTAATTTTCTATGAGTCACTCATTTTGAGGGAATTTAACCAGCAATATTGACCCAGATTTGTATGGCAAATATAGTTAATTTTATTGCAGCAAGGAAAGTCTCCTTCAGTTCTTATAGCATTTTTAACATAAAAGGAAAATGAACATTTGTTTAATGCCAAGCAAGGGAGAGGAAGGAAAACTGCTTTCCTGTAAAATGAGTATATTTTGCAAACATGTGCCTCACCTTTGCCTTCCAACTACAGAACCTCATGAGTCCACTGAAACAGGTGAATTGTCTCCTAAAAGTGTTAAGTGACCTCAATTTCCACCTGGTGTCCACTGTGAGTGTTCAGAACTACTGACAGATAACGTTGTGAAGTTTTGTATTCACATCTTTGTTTACTATTAAAGAGGTGAAATTATATTAAAGACTAACACATCCAAGTTGTGTGTGTGTTTCATTCTCAAGACATATCCTCGGAATGGGAGGCAGCCACTTCCCGTGGGATTTCCTCCTGATAGGCACAGCTGTGTCAGTTCCTCTGAAAGCTGGACAGAAAGGGGCTTTTTATTTGAAAAATATAAAACAAACACACAAAATCAGCTAAATACTGAAGCTTAAATTCTCAAATTGTAAGGAAATTGTTCCATCAGTTCTATTCCCAAATGCGAGCTCACCTAGGGTACAAAGAAGAGATAAAATTTGGAGCTGGCAAGTTGGCAGGAGATCTCATCTGTGACCAAAAGCCAGGAGAGGTGGAGTCAAGTGTCCAGGGCTATATGGTTAAGTAGCAGCAGTGCTGGGTTCAGGCCCAAAGGTGCCTCTGTCACAGGGGGAAGAGCTTTTTCCACTCACTATACCTCCTGCAAACTATATTAAGCCCTGGAGAGAGACTTTTCTGTATTTCTTTCCATTGTAATTTATCAATGCATTTTACTTCACTATTTATACTTTTTACCCATTTTTATCATTATCATTAAAAATATTTGTCACTTAATCAGTGTGCCCAACAGTGCGCTCAAAATGTTACTTTCATTATTTCATTTAATCCTAATTGCAGCCATGAGCGAGTAGGTACTGATATCACTAACATTTTTCAGATGTTCAGTCACATCCCTTTTCAGGGTTGGATATCAATCTATTTCTGATGCCGGAGCCTATACCATTAACAACTTCATGAAGCTACTTCTATAGAACTAAGGAATATTTTGTGTTTAATCTTTTTCTTAATGTATCTAGTTTCTTCTCTTCCATGTCCTTCTATCAGTTTGACTTCTGCTTTTAGATGAGTCATTTAATGGCTTTTAAATATAAATTTCAAAAGTATTCTTAGACTTGGCCTCTATTTGGCCTGTTTTTATTTATATTTTCAAAAATCTGCTAATAAATATTTGGATGTATTTCATATTAAAATAATGACTCCTGCTGTTTCCATTATCCATGGGGGGAAATGTTAATAAAATAAGATTAAACATTGTTCACCTAGAAATTCAAAACTAAGAAGCATATGTTTTGGGGTTATAGGAGATAATCACTGTCTAAAAGGTTGCATTTTAATAATAGTATCAGAATGCAGCAGGCATAAAATAAAGTTGCTTTATATTTTATTTATTAGAAATGTTATTTGTGCAAAAGTAGATATCAATAAGCACATGTGTTATCTTAGAAACAAAAAGTTTAAATAAATGCTTGGCCTCTATGGTTTATTCTATTTCACTAAACAATATTGTGTATTTATTTATGGCTGTCTTTTTGGTGATCATTTATTGAGTTAAACAGTTTGGTCATCAAGAGGTTGTCATTGGAAACAACTGAAACTGCAATTAATGTGTGACACCACTAGGTAGGGATAGGTCTTTGTATGTGTGTTTTATTTTTTTTAATTTTATTGGTACATTTTAGGTATACAATATAATGACATCCATCATTAGAAATTTGCACCTTTACACAATCTCTCTTGGTTCTTATTTTCCCCCCTTCCCCTGCCCTCCCTTCCATCCCTCCACCCCTCCCTATTTACAAAGACTTTGTTTCCATTGTTTCTTTTTTTCATATTAATTCCATTCCCTTCTATCCTTACCCCTACTGCTCCCACTTCCCCTTCCCCTTTGCCCCTTTTCTTCCTATTTCACATTATCTATTATATCTTTTGATCCTTATTTACATTTTCAGTTTCTCACACCAAAGAAACTATTCAGTATTTACACATGTATGTCCTATTTATTTCATTTAAGAGTATCACCTCAATGTGCATCCATTTAGCTATAAATGTCTAATTTCTCTTTCTTTATGGCTGAGTAGTACTCCATTTTATTTTAAAAAACACATTTTCTTTATCCAGTCTCAGTTGATGGGCAATTGGGCTGTTTCCAAGTTTTAGCTATCACAAACTGTACCGCTATAAACATGGGTGCACATACATCACTGTGATATGATTCTTTTTTTTGGGGGGGGACCAAGGATTGAACTCAGGACCTTGTGCTTGCAAGGCAGGCATGGTGCTGCTGAGCTAAATCCCTGGCCCATGATTCTTTTTAAAATTCATTTGAGATACATATCCTTTTTTTTTTTTTAACAGTGCCTCAGCTCTTTTGTAACAGTTAAATGTGAGCAGAAATATTTAAAAACAGGAAACAACTGCAATTGAATATGTTAGACCATATTTTTTTCATCTTGTGCTTAAATTAATCATTTATGGCAACTAAGGATGATCTTTTCTCTAGATTTGGATTTACTCCATTTGAATACTACCTGGGAGTCAAGCCTGCATAGGCCAGTGAATGGAGAAGTTACCAAACCCACCACCATCCCACCTGCATTTGCCTTGTTGGCTTGTTACTCTTCATTACTCACCTGGCTTTCCAAGATAAGATCTCTTACTGGGAATGAAGGAGGTTGGGAGAATCCTAATAGCACTCTTAGCTTTCTGTTGTTTTTCAAAATTTTTCTTCTAGTGTTTTAATATTCATTCTTTTATTATAAGTGACATTAAAGACAATTTTATATATGTAAGTGGATTTCTATTTATTTTTTGATGAACCTTTGTATCTTTTTTTTCCTATAAGGATGTTGACCTTTTTCTCACAGATATCTGGTAAAGAATTGACTTATTTTTCCATTGATAACTAAATCAACCGTGTAAGTTTGGTTTTGTTATTTTTTTGTTTCAGTTTTTGTTTTTCATGTTTTTTGTTTGTTTGTTTTGGTTTGGGTTTTGGCAATGCTGGGGACCAAATTCAAGGCTTTACATGCTTGGCAAGCGCTATACCACTGACCTGCATCCAAGTCCTCTGTTTCTTCATAGAGGCTGAAAGCATAAGGAAGTAGTGCTTCAGATTATAGCACAAAATATATACCAAGAACAAGTTGTTGTCCATAGCCCAGTTTTACACATTGGTCACAATGGGGGTAGGACAATGTTTCCTAATGATGTGAAACCTGTATCCTCCTTTTAAAGAACAGCTTTTGAAGAGATACCTTCTCTTTTGACCTCTTATTACTCTTCCTCCATTGCCACTTTTTTTTCTAGGCAAGAATCACTGATATGAACAATCTTTTTTAAGAAAGCATTTTACAGTTATAAACAGGGTCAAGATAAATGACTTAAATTTTTTAAACATCACAGAAAATCGTACAATAAAATCAAGGGCTTCCTCCGCATTCACTGAGCTCTCTCCTCTCTGTGACCTCAAGCTTCTGCTCCTGAAGTCACTACTCTTCAGTTTTTGCCTACATTGTTTTTAAGCCTGTGTGTAATACGTAACTCCCCCTTTTTATAGAATAGGATTACATCAGTTGTACATTCTGCATCCCCCTGAATGGTATTTTGATAATGGTGTTGGACTGACTAGACTTAAATATTGTGCTACTTATTGTTCAGACATGTACTCTTTTATGTGGTCCATATTAGCCCTTTGAAAAGCCCCGCTATCCATATAAGAAAACAAAAGCCCAAGGTGATAGGTAATTTCTAAAGATTAAGATGCCAGTTAAAAATGGAATTGGAACTTGAATTTAGGGTTTTTCCCTTTATTTGTCTGCTCTTTCAATGACAACAAACCCCTTTCAGGATACTGATCGACTCTGGCCTCTTAACAGAGCCAATGTTGGCCTGCAGTCAGGATCTTTGTGCTGAGAGTCAGCTCAAAAATTAGATATGGGTGAGATTATAGGCCTTTACCCCATAATCTCACAGCCAGATGATATGACCCAATAAACACAAAGTTCAAGGCCAAAATGTTAGTCACAAATGTTTACTAAGAAGAGATGAAAATTAACACACCCTCTGTTTAATGAACTGTGAAGTCTCAACTCTATTCCAGATATTTCCTCATGCACTTTCCCCCACTGGGCTCATCTTCTCGGTTCTCTTTTCTTTCCTTTCTCCTGAGTTTTCTCTGAGGGCTGATACCACATTTTAGCACTCTGAAGGCAGGCGGTGGGGAGGGTTCTGAGTCTCAAATCTTGAAGAAGATGGAAGTAAAGATTGCCTGCCAGGAGCCGAAGTTTCAGGCTCTGAAATCTGGCTTCCTGTTCTGTCCTTCCCTGGCCTTTAGTCGCCCGCAGTCCATTTGGGGAGCTGAGGCCGAATTTCAGGGCTTTTAGAAGCAAACGTTGTTCGTCGGTGGACCAAGTAGTGTATTCTTGCCAAACCCGTGCTGTATGTGAACATTTGGGAGAACTGGTGGGAGGAAGGAAGGAATGAAAGAAAGAGGAAGGAATGAAGGAGAGGTGAGGAAAGCAGGGAGGCAGTGAAACAGAGAGGGGCGGGGAGGGGAGGAGAGGGCAGGTGCCTCGCTGGAAGGTGCCTTTGAACTCTGAGTTCGGAAAGGTGGCTTAGAACCCCTGAGTCAAAGTTTCCTGCAGCCCCGCGCCTCTGGGATTTTGCACATGACCTTACCCGCTCGGCAAGCAGCACCGCTGCCCTGGGACGCAGGGTGGGGCGGGCGGGGATGGGGCCGGGGCGGGGCCGTGGCAGCCCTTGAAGTGCCGGAAGAGGCTCTGCTGTTGCCCCTGCGAGCACCAGATCATGGCAAAGCTAGGAGCGTTGATCCTTCTGGGGGCCAGTCTGGCCTTTTTGGGGCAGACGTTTGTGGCGATTAGGTGAGTGCGTTCTGGGCTCTCTTGTGGTTCAGGTTTGATCAAGGACAGCTGGCTGCCACCATCCTAGATAGTGAGAAGGTGCAGCAGACCACCCACAGACTGCATCGACAGTTGGGTCTCTGGTTGCCTTCCTGGAGCAGGAGGGCAGAGACGGCCACATGTTTTCGGAAGGTCAAGTCTGACCCTCTCTCCCCCTAGCCTTTAACGTTCTGCTTGTGGAAACAACAGGAGCTTTGGAGATGCTGGGCCTGCAGGAGGGGACCAGGCTGCCCTGGATGCTTGTGGTGACCAGACACTGGGGAAGCCTGGCCAGGCAGTGCCAAATGCTGGGTCTCAGACCCGTCCCGGATTCAGAGGGCAAGGAAAGAAGCTGCAGCCTGCAGGTGGCAATGCATTTTGGAGGGATGTGACCTGTGCGGGTGAAAGATTCTGCGGTGACAGGAATCCAGCCACGTCCCAGGAAAAGTCAGCACTGGGCTAGAAAGAAGGACCTCAAAGAGGGGACAGACACTCCTGAGCTAGTTTAAACCCTCTGGTTGCCTTCCACCTCTCTGAGCTGTTTTCATTCCTTGCTCCATGTAGAAGCTGCTTTCCTCAGACTCAGCTCTAGAAACTATCGAGATAACTGATGTATGTTGGCAATGCTTTCTAGTTCAGCTTGAGCTTGTTTATTGGCATTTGACCCCCGCCCCAATGCAACCAAGTGACAAGATCCCAAAATAATAATAATTAGAGTTAAGGTTGCGGGGGGGCAGATTTGGACATAGGTACAGCTAGGGAACCATTCTACCATTAAGCTGCACCCACAGCCCTAATGTGTATTTTTACAAGAGACTGAAAGAAAAGTCCAAGTGTAGACACTTCTTGAATGTAGTTTCATAAAAATTTTAAATTATACATAATATTTATAAGAATGTTTCACAGTGGAAATAAGAAGAGTGCACTGAAAGATAAATTTTGCCAATTGATTAAATGGTGTTGAGTTTAATGAATTTATGTTTGCAGAGTAAATCAGCATATAAAAATAATAAAGCAAAAGCTGCAGGATTTAGCTTTTCGGAGACCCCATTGAAATTTGGGAAGGCATTTTTTGTGGGGGAAAGTCAAAAGGCAAGAGGCCTTTGAATGGAAGAAATTGAAATTTAAAGTAGACATTGCTTTAGAAAGTTAACTAATACTATTTGGGGCATTTAAATTCATAATATTGTTTAGTTATTCATACTGTTGAAAGGGTCTTTCATTCAGAGAGGAAAATATTTTTCATGTATAATCCTGTTTTAGCCTTTCAGCAATAAAAGTGAAGTTAGTTTATATAAGCACATTACGCACACAATGTTCACAGTGAGGATAGAGTTGACCAATATGGAGGTGACTAAAGGCTCTGTATAGACATTGGTAATGGATTTGATGCCTTGAGCCCTGAGGGTTTCTTTATTTCTATAGAGAAAGATTTATTACATCTCGAGAAGTGGAGCCGGTGGAACCCCAGAATTGCCACCTTATTGAGAAACTTGGTATGTATGTGCCAGTACCAACAGAGGCCAGTATAATAATTTCTTGTTGCCATCTGCCTAAATGAGATGCTGAATGATTTCATGTCTTGTTACTTTTGTGACCCTCCTGGGTGGCTTCTGCCCTATCCACTGCACCAGAGCTATCCCATACAAGGTCTCCAGGGGTCTCCCAAAAGTCAATATCTGTGGCTTTTTCACAGTTTCCCTACATGTGTCTCCAGAATTGAAGAATGTCATTGACCATTCCTTGGCCTGAATTCTCCTCCTTCCTCTACTGTGATATCTCATCTCTTCCCTGTCCTCTGTTTCTTGTCTTAATTCTTTTCTTTCTTTCTCTACACAGAGGTGGTGGGATTGTCAAAATGAAAGGGGCCACATAGTCCTGACAGTGAGTAATTAAACATTCTGCTTGATTTAAAGACCTGTCACCCAGTACTATGTTACAGCCCTAACAGAGAGCCCAGTAATGACTCACATTGAGTTTCCTATCAGCGTATGGAATAGGGCAGGGAGGTCAGAGCCCGATTGAATTTGACTGGGGAAAACATAAGTTATGTGACATTTACTGACTTGTTTACTCTTGAGGAGTAATAGTCATACCTTTTGCACATGTATCTCCCATCTTCTTCAGGGACAATCAGACTACATGATTGCTAAAGTTGAGTTGTACAACTCAACTAAATTTGAAAAGCTAAAACTAAAGTTAATAATGTAAATCAGTGTTGATTATGCAAACATTTTAAGGAGAATAGCAAATAATTGGAAGCTGGCTAGGAGCAGAAGGAAAAACTACCGTATTTTTTTCTTTTGTCTGTTGTTGTAATTACATTTTTTGTCTGAAGAACCAAATAAGTTAAAGTGATCCTTAGTCATTTGTTAGTATGACAATATTAACATAAGTCTGAAGGGAAAACACCTCCTTGTCAAGGGTGTGGTACTGAGTCCCTTCCAAACACCTACATTATTCTCACAACCAGTGGTAAATTAGGTGATGATGTCTGTGCTCTGCAGGTTAGGCAACTGGTGACAGAAAAAATGAGTTATTTGCCCAATGGTCCAGAGCTAGAGGGTGGCAGACCTAGATTAGACAACGCATTGATTTTCTTCTAAATCAATTTGTACTCCTTGTTATGTAACTCCACGTGTCTTAGCTACTGACAATACATTTTTATTACACATACTCCAGATAAGTATTATAAGAACACAAGAGGTAAGCAGCTAGAATATTGCTAAATAAAGGCTGGCAAAAACAAGACAGACTAGATATTTAAACAAACATAGCTTATAAGACATTGATAGAAGTCTTTGTGAAGCAGTGGAGCACCACTAAGGTCTTTAGGTAGAGAATAATAGGCAGTAACAGAGATGGAGAGAAATTTCAATTTGTATTTTCTTCAAGACCTGTATTTTGAGGTTAATTTTATTGATGGAAGAAAATTCTCCCTTTTATTGTGTTTTTCTTGCCCAAATTCTTTCTTGCAGGAAATACTGAAAGGTGAAATATTTCTCCCTCAAGGAATCATACCTCAAACCTTCTTCCCTGTTGTTTACCTTTTTCCCAAGGCTATGAGGATCAGGGAGTACTTTGACCAGGAAGTTATTTGGCTGTCCTTGGCATCTAATCAAAGTTTACAAATAAGTCTGTTGTGAATACAAATAAGTTTGTTACAACTTTCTATGGGCAGGATAATCAAGTAGGTAGTCTTTGGTTTTGGTATCTCCTTCCCTTCTGTTTTTTCTCTGCTTCTGTTGCTCCTCTGGTTTCCAACATATGCTGTTATTCAGCAGTGGATTCTGTTTGTTTTCTGAGCTGACTCAGTACCTTCTCTCTAAGATTTGAAATAATAACAGAATTAATTGATAGTAAAAGCCTCATGTGGTCCTTTCTCAGGGTGCCTATAGGGAATGATTGAGAAAATGAAGGACTGATTAAGGAAACAAAGTTGTGCCAAGTTGCGGTAGGGTTGAGAGGTTACAAAGCAGTAGTTATTTATTCACAGTACAGATTTTTAGACTAAGCAATGAGGCTTTAATGATAGTTGTGTGCAGTCTCATGAGTATGTGGGGGCGATCACAGAGGAGGGCATCCTGGGGCTCTTACTCCCATGGGTGTCCCTGTTGATGAGGTGCACTGGGCTCACCATGAAAGTACAGTGTGGATAGGGGTGAAGAGGAGGGAAATGTTGTGCAGTCAGTTAGTAGTTCTTTCCTACTTCTGACCGAGAAGCATGGTGCAAGTAAATAAAACTGCAGAGCCTCTGAAAATCGAGCCATTGAGATGGGTTGATGCTGCTATAGGTGACACGAAGAGTGGTGTTTGGAAGACAGAAGAAGCCAAACTAGAACACACACAACTCAGAGTATCTTGTGGAGATGGTCCTTGACTTACAATGGGAGTGACAGCCTAATCGACTCATTGTAAACTGAAAATATTATAAGTGAAAAATGCACTTCATACACCCAGCCTGCCGAACATCCTGACTTACCAACACAGTGCACTATAGAATATTGAGTGTTTTCCCTCATGATTAAGGAGCGGAGTGGAGCTACAGCTCTCTGCCATGGCCCAGCACTGAGAGAAGGTATCATGCAGTAGATCACTAGCCTGGGAAGAAGTCAGAATTCAAAATCCAAAGTAAGATTTCTGCAGAACGCCCATTGCTCTTGCACCACAGCAAAGCAGAAAAATCATAAGTTGAACTCTGCTAATTTGGGGACTGCATGTACTCAGAAATTAACACTCACTTGTCATAGATCACTTGAAAGCAAGGCAAAGTTCAAAAACTTAAAGTGTGTATTTTATTTACTGAGCCTATTGAGCACATCTACAATGAAAAGGCAGGTGTTATGTTGAATGCAAAAAACCCAGTCTTTGTCCCCAGGACTTTCTGTCTACTATGAAATTAACCAAAGAACACAGGTTAGCTGTCCCAGTGTGAAAAATGTCTCAGTGGAGGTAGTCGCAGATTACAGATCCCATTAGTATATAAAATGGATGCTGAAACCAGGAGAGATGGGAAAGGCTGAGGGAATGGTCTCCAACTTCATTTCTCAGAGCCTGTGATCTTGTCCGTTTGGAGGTGGGGGTGGTGTGGGAAAGGGCTGCATGTGCCAAGGAGGGGCAACATGTGCCTGGGCAAGCAGATGTCACAGGCTGCACACACAAGCACTGTGGCACAGTTGGAATGTAGAGTGGATGGCACCAGCCTTGGGAGCTGGGGCTGGGAGCTGAGATATGGAGGGTTCAGATCTAGAGCAAGAGGCTTGGAATTTATACTGCCAGCTTCAGTGGGCCTGAAAAGGTCAACTTTACATTTCAGAAAGATGACTGTCAGCACCACAGAGACAGGGTGTAGGGGAGTCAACGTGAAGTATTGGGAAGTTGTTGTAACCCAAGGGGAAGTTTTGGAGCTCAAGTGACAAATTATCAATGGATATGGGGATCAAGGAAAAAAGAAGCTCCAAAAATAGCTCCAAGTTATCTTTGGGTACTTTTGAGTGCTTTGAATACTTGAGGATGGAAATGCCATTCATTGATGTTGAAATACAGAAAATGGAATACATTTAAGGGGAAAATGTCCAGGTCACTTTGGTACAGAGGCCTAAAAGAAGCCTTTGCAACTCTGACTTTCCAAATTTTTTCACTCAGTCTAGACCAGCCCTCTATAGAGGATAAGGCTGAATCTCTCAGGACATGCTCTGGAAATTGCTAAAGAATACATCTAGGGTGTGAATTTCTTTTCTACTTCTCCCCCTGCCCCATGAAGTTCTAAGAAAATAATTTAGTATTTCAAGAGTCTGACTTAGGTGTTCCTATAAAATAGTCTGCCCGTGGGAGTCTTGAAAGTTCATAGTTTTCCAAGTCAATGGTTGAAAAACTCAATGCAGTTTCAAAAGTTTGAGCCATGAAAGTTATGATTTCAAGCTTTCACATATGCATAGTTCTGATATTTTTGTTTTGGTTTTGCAGAAAATGGCTCTGAAGATATTGATATACTCCCTACTGGACTGGCTTTTATCTCTAGTGTGAGTATTTTCCGTGCCACTCTGCTATTCACATCAACAGCTATCCAGACAGTGCATTAGTGTTGTCAGTTAGAGCTGCCAGATAGATCTCTACACTCTCATCCCACCTCCAGGTACACCAGTTAACTAAGAAAGCCCACATAGGAATCTGGAAAGCTAATTAAAACCCCACAGGAATGCCCATCTTTGACTGCCCCCATGGTGGGCAGCTCCCTGTGGTCAGCTTCACACACGAGAGTCTCCGTCAGTATATATTGATTTCCATTTGATTCCCAGACTGTCTCTAGACCTGTCCTATTGCTGTCCATCTCCATCCATGCCCTATTGGACTGGGTCTCAACACCTAGTAGTCATCTTCTCACTGTCTAGTATCCTTCTTACCATGCCTGCCTGTGTTGGAGCTCTGTAAGTGTTACTGGATCGAATGTGAACCATACTGCTCCATTCAAAACACTGAATGCTTCCATCTTGGGCTCTGTACTATTTCTCCCACACTTTTCAAGAAGCAGAAAAGAGCCTGCATCTTGTTTCCATTGCCACTTTACCAAGTTTGGGATGATAAGGGAGCTATGCCAGGGACTAAAAATCAATAACAAAAACGTATGTATTGGGACAATGTTGAAAATTATCATGCCTTTGTTAAATCAGTTGCACACTGGAATAGGGTCTAAGATTTTTAAAAAGTAGGTTTACCATATTTTCAATGTGAATGAATTTTCATTGCTAAAATTGCATGTATAATATTCTATTTCAGCCATTAAAAATAAGACAAAAGAACATGAATTTTAAATCTAAGCATCTTTGGCCAAAAGTGAGGCACTTATAATAACGTACCCTGAATTTCCAAGATCTTAAGTATGTATATGTGTAGACTTTATTTCTTTACTTTTCCTCCAAAATCAAAGGTAAAGCAAAACTGTCTGGAAAAGCCTGTTCTTTGTTAACCAATATTTTCTGTTGTCAAGATAGATTTTCACTATTATGCCAGATGGACCTTCAAAAATATTTGCTAGACCCTCAAAAATATGAGATATAATTTCTGTTAGGAAATAATATTTCCATTACTGCAGCATGGTTTTTTCCTGTTTTGGTAGAAGTAAAACTTCATAATTATTGCTATGCAGAACAATGATATTTTCATCACAAATATTGCATGACAACTCTCAACATGAAGGTCTAGACAATGAGCCTTGTTTTGTAAACTAACAATTCAGAGGTTAAGGGTTATGTTTTTCACTTATTTTTAACCTTTGTGCACTGTAGTACATTTAAGACCTTGTTATCCTTAGTCTCCCTTATCAGCCTTCCTTCCCACCCTACAAAGAGTTTAAAAGCTGGAGATTTAGAGAGTACTTTTATGTTGTAAGTATTTCTAGTCTATTTAGAGGTGCCCAGCAGGATATTTTCTTCCCTGCCATGGATGTTGGCTTGCTCCTCTTTGTCTGAAAAATCACTCCCTTCTTCACGCTTTGACAACTAGCTCTTGTTTCTTTGTGAGGCCTCACTGTGCAGCACACTACTTCCTCAGGGAAGTCTTCCCCAGCACTCTTTTCTGGGTGAAGTCCTCCTTTATGGCCCCACATCCCCAATGTGCATGTGAATGTGCATGTAAGAAACAGCAGGAAGAGAGAGGGACAGAGCAAGAAGGTAGAGTCCGATGAAGAGAATTTAAATTAACTGCAAATGGGCTAGGATATAAGGTGGTTAACACTGACATATAGGAGAGTTATGGGGAAAGAACATGAAGAGGAAATCAACTATTTTGTTCTTGGTATAGAATAGACCTTCCCCAAGTTTGGTTGCGGTGAACTCCAGTGTGGCAAAAGCCAGTACATTCGAGATACCAGTTGTTGGTTGACAAAAATTCAACCTTACCAGTAGAAAGGTCCATAGTCCATGCTTCTGGAATGAACTTTTGTAATATTTGGCAAAAAGGATTCATGTCAGAATTTTCAGGCATACCTGAAGGAACAAAATAGGTCAGAAATACCTGTAGAAATACCTGTAGAAGTCTGACAACCTCATGTTGATTCTTGGCTGATTCTACTATTTGTTGATATGTGAAATAATCTCAATGTAGAGATGGGAGCAATAAAATTATACAATATACCTCTTTTCTATGCTTTGAGGAAAGCAAGTTATAGAATATCAGGATTGGAAAGAATCTTAGCAATTATATATCTCAACTTTCTTATTTTATGGACAAGGAATCTAAGGCTCAGCCAGGCCAAAGGACACACACAAAGTCACACTGCCTGGTCTGTCTCATAATTTTTGGCTTAACTCTTTTTAAATTACAAGTGCTTCCTTATCTTGAACATGGTTCTTCCCATATTCACAGCCCATGCTTAGATAACCTTGGTAACCAGCCAGAGCAAATAGTGACCATAACTTGTGACAAAGTGAAAAATCCCAAGGAATCTAAATGAAATGTAGAACTTAGAGCATTTTGTGTGGCTTTGACATTTAGCTTCCTTATGAAAATGTTATTTTAATATGATTATGTGTTACATACTTATTCTCTATTTTTTGAAAGGGATTAAAATATCCAGGCCTGCCAAACTTTGCACCAGATGAGCCAGGAAAAATCTTCTTGATGAATTTGAATGAGCAAAGCTCAAAGGCACAAGCACTAAAAATCAGTGATAGATTTGACAAAGAACTATTTAATCCACATGGGATCAGTACTTTCATCGACAAAGGTAAAGCCTGAATGAATAAAAATAAGGGGCAAGGAGAGAAACAGAAACCACTCACCCCTGTGACTCAACATTAACGTTAAAGACAGAGGGTGGTGCTATTTTACCCTAAAAATGCATACAATATTTGTAACAATGTAAAGTGCATAAACTATTTTAAAACATTGAGTTAAAGAAGGAATACCAGTATTGAGGGCTCTACTTGGTCACCTCCTCTTTCTTCTCTCCACTTTTCTTTTCTTTTTCTTTTTTTTATTGGTCCATTTTAGATGTATGTGGTGATCACATTCATCATAGGGAATTTGTATCTGTATGTAATACATCTTGATTCTTCTTCCTCCCATCCCCTCTTCTCCCTTAAACCCCTCTTCTGCTCTTATTTACAAAAGCTTTGTTTGAATTTTTCTTCTATTCCTTTTTCCCTTTTCTCTTCTTTCCTTTACCTCTCTCTTCTCCCTAGTTCCCCTTCCCATTGGAACATTTTCTTCCAATTTTCCAATATCTGTTATACATATTGGTTCTTATATACCCTTTCAGTTTCTCACATCAGAGAAACAATGTGATAATCAAACATTTGTGTCCGATTTATTTCACTTAAGAGTATGGCTTCAAGGTGCATCCATTTACCTATAAATATCATGAGTTTATCCTTCTTTACAGCAGAGTAGTACTCCATTGTGTAAAAATACCACATTTTCTTTATTCATTCATCCGGGCATTTGGGCTAATTCCAAGTTTTAGCTATTACAGATTGTGCTGCTGAAAACATGAGTGTACATATCTCACTGTGATTTGATGCTTTTAATTCTTTCAGGACGATACCAAGAAGGGGAATAAGTGAGTCAAATGGAACCTCTAGTTTTAGTTTTTCAAGAAATCTCAACACTAATTTCCACAGTGATTGCACCAGTCTACACTCCCACCAACAGTAGTGAAGGGTTCCTTTTTTTCCCATAACCCCTCTATCATTTGTTATTGGTTGATTTCTTGATCATAGACATTCTTTCTGGAATGAGATGAAATCTCAATGTTGTTTTTAATTTGCATCTCTCAAATGACAAGTGATGTTGAACATATATTTATTTGCCATTTCTACTTCATCATCTGAAAACTGTGTATTCATTTCAGATGCCAATTTTTGGACTGGGTCTTTAAATTTGGGGAGGCTGATCTTTTTTGAGTTCTTTATATATTCTAGATGTTAGCCCTTTGTCTGAGGAACAGCTGGCAAAAATTTTTCCCACTCTGTGGGTTGTCTCTTTTTTATTTTGCTGTGCAAAAGATGTTTAACAAGATGAGATCTCATTTGTTGATTCTTTCATGTGTAATTGGGGTTTGGTTCATAAAGTCTTTGTTTACACCTATATCTTTAAGAGTTCTACCTATTCTACCTTTCAATAGAGTTAGCATTCTGTTTTAATATTTAGGTCCTTGATTCACTTTGATTTTAGGTTAAGGCATGGTGAGAAATATGGGTCTATGCTTAATCTTTGGCATGTTAAAAGCCAGTTTTTCCAGTACCATTTATTAACAATGCTATCTTTCTTCCAGTTAAGGTGTTCCATCTCTTTGTCAAAGATAAGATGGTTGAGTACGTTCAGAGTTTTTTCTGTATCTTCTAATCTGTTCCACTGATCCTCAGGTCTGTGGTTTTGTTTTGTTTCATTTTGTTTTGTTTTGTTTTTCCCAGTACCATGCTGTTTTTATTACTGTAGCTTTGTAGTATAATTTCAAGTCAGGGATTGTGATGCCTCCTGCCTTGCCTTTGTTGCACAGAATTGCTTTTGCTATTCTAGGTCTCCTCTGGTTCCAAATGAATTTTGGGATAGTTTTCTCTAACTCTATGAGGTATACTGTTGGTATTTTGATTGGAATTATGTTAAATCTGTATCACAAATTTGGAAGTATAGCATTTTCACTATATTGATTCTTCCTACTCAAGAAGGACAGATATCTTCCTATTTTCTAATATCCTCTTCAATCTCTTTTTTCAGAGTACTGTAGTTTTCAGTGTAAAGGTCTTTTACTTCCTCCATTAGATGGATTCCTAAGTATTTCATTTTTTTATCCTATTGTAAAAGGTGTGGTTTCCATAATTTCTCTCTCAGGGAGTTTGTTGTGTACAGGAATGTTATTGATTTTTGAGTGTTGACTTTGTATCCAACTACACAGCTGAATGGTTATTAAATCTAGAAGTCTTTTGGGGGAGTTTTTGGGGTCTTCTATGTAGAGTATCATGTCATCCACAAATAATGATAATTTAACTTCTTCCCTTCCTATCCTCATTCGTTTATTTCTTTCTCTTGTTTAATTGCTCTGACTGATGTTTCCAGAACTATATTGAACAAGAGTGGTGATAGTGAACATTCTTGTCTTGTTCCTGATTTTAGAGTGAAAGCTTTCAGTATTTGTCCATTCAGTATGGTATTGGCTATTGGTTTATCATTGACTGATAGTTTATTATATTGAGATAAAAACCATCTATTCCAATTTTCTGTAGAGTCTTTATCATGAATGGGTGTTGGACTTTGTCAAATGCTTTTTCTGCATCTATTGAGATGATCATGTGGCTTTTGTCCTTGGTTCTGTTGATATGGTATATTGCATTTATTGATTTGTTATGTTGAACCATCCCTGCAACCCTGAGATAACTCTTCCTTGGTTGTGAAGTATAATCTTTTTGATGATTTGCTTCATTTTTTTTCCCCAGTGTCTTATTGAGGATTTTTGCATCTATGTTCATTATGGAGATTGCCCTGTAGTTCTCTCTTTTGGATCCTTCTCTGGTTTTGGTATCAGGATAATGCTTGCTTACAGCAATGAGTTTAGGAGTATTGCTTCTCTTTCAGTTTCATTAAAGATTTTGAGAAGTAGTGGCATTAGATCCTCTTTAAATTTCTTATAGAATTCAGCAGTGAATCCATCAGGATGTGGGCTTTTCTTTGTTTGTGGGTTTTTAATTACATTTTCAATTTCATTGAATGATATTGACTTATTTAGAATTTTTATATCTTCTTGATTTAGCTTTCATAATTCATATGTATCTAATTCATATTTAATATGATTCATAATTCATATGTGTCTAGGAATCTGTCCATTTCTTCTGTTTTCCATCTTATTTGAATACAGTTTCTTGAAGTACATATTGATGATCATCTGGATTTTTTCAGGATCTGTTGTGATTTCACCCTTTTCATTCTTAATTGTACGGACTTGAGTCTTTTCTTTCCTTTTTTTCATAAGTTTGGCTAAGGGTTCATCAATTTTATTTAATCTTTCAAAGAACCAACTCTTCAATTCATTGTTTCTTTATATTGTTTTCTTAGTCTCAGTTGCTTTTTTTTTTTTTTTTTTGGTACTGGGGTTTGAACTCAGGACCTTGCTAATGCAAGGAAGGCAGTGGAACCACTGAGCTAAATGCCCAGCCCTTATGGTCTTAATCTTTATAATTTCCTCTCTTGTATGAGCTTTAGCAGTGACTTTTTTTTCCCTAGAAGCTTCAGGTTCAATATTAGGTTGTTTATTTGGGCTTGCTCTGTTTTTCTGATATGAAAATTCACTGCTATAAATTTTCCTCCCTTGTAGGACTGCTTTTATTGCATCCCATAAATTCTGGTGCATTGTACTGGCATTTTCATTTAATTGTAGAAACTTTCTAATTTCATCTGTGACCCATTGGTTGTTCAGGAGGGTTATTTAATTTCCATGTGTTTATGTAGTTTTTGTAGTTTCTTTTGTCATTGATTTCCAATTTCATTACACTATATTCTAATAATATGCATGGAATAATTTCAGTTCTTCTGCATTTTCTTAAGCATGTTCTGTGAGCTAGTATGTGATCTATTTTGGAGAATGTTCCATGTGCAGTTCAGAAGAATGTGTATTCTGATATTGTGGCATGGAACACTCTGTAGACATCTCCTAAGCCCATTTGTTCACAGTTTGGGTTCAGTTCTGATATTTTTTTTGTTGATTTTTTTGTCTAGTTCATTTGTCTATTTGTGACAGTGAGATATTGAAGTCACTCATTACAATTGTGTTAGTGCTTTTTTGATTCTTCATCTCCATTAGTATTTGTTTTATATAGTTGGATCCACCGGTATTTGGTGCATATATAATTATGATTGTTATATCTTCATTTTGGAGTGTTATCTGAACAAGTACATAGTGACCTTGTCTCTCTTAATCAGTCTTGGCTTGAAATCCACTTTGTCTGCAAACAGAATACCTATCCCTGCTTTTTTTCCAGCTTCTTGTCTTATAAAGTATTATTTTCCATCCTTTGACTTTCAGTCTATGAATTTCTTTTTGAGCTAAATGTGTTTCTTGTATGCAGTATATTGTTGGATCTCATTTCTTGATCCATTCTGCCAGTCTTTCTTTTGATTGGTGAATTGAGACCATTTACATTGATGGTTATAACTGATATATATTGACTTATCCTTGTCATTTTAGTTTCCTGTTATTGGCTCCTTTTCTTTCCCCTCTGTTTAATTGCTCAGCTTGCCTGGTAGATTCTTTCTACTGGTGTTTATGGAGTTGTAATCCTTGTTACCTCTTTCTAGGATGTCCTTCAGAACACTTTGGAATGCTGGCTTGGTGGTTATGAATTTCTTCAGGTGTTCTTTGTCATGGAAGTATCTTATTTCCCCATTAATTTAAAAGATAGTTTTGCAGAGTACGTCAATCTGGGTCAGAGATTGTTTTCTTTTAGGACTTGAAATACTTAGTCTAAGCTCTCCTTGACTTAAGAGTTCATGTTGCGAAGTGTGCTTTGATTCTGATGGGTTTTCCTTTATAGGTGATTTGTTTCTTTTCTCTAACAGCTTCTAATATTCTGTTCTTATTCTGGATTTCTGTAATCTTGACTATTATATCCCTTGGGGTAGATTTTTTTAATCATGGCTAATTGGAGTTCTACACGCCTCACTAATCTGTATGTCAAATTCTTTTTCCATCCTTGAGAAGTTTTCATTACTTCTGTGAACAGGTGTTTTTCTGTCATTTGTGCTCTCTCCTACTTTTTCATTGAGCCCAATCTTATGTTCTTTTTCACATCATCTTGCAGCTATTGGATTGATTTTTCCCTTGCTATTAATCTTTCTTTTCATGATTGCTAACTGCAGTCACATCTTCCAGATCTGATATTCTGTCCTCATATTGGCTCATTCTACTGTGTATACTTTCAGTAGAATTTTTAGCCTCTTGAATCTGTATGAATTTGTTTCATGGATTCCATTTCTTTCCTATGTTGGGCATTCAGTTTTCATCATTTTTGTAGCTCCTCTGTGGGTTTTTTTTTCTGTGTCTACTCTAAATTCTTTATCCAAGTCCTTCTTATGATCATCATCTCTTTTTTACCTGAGAAATTATTTCTTAATTTTTTCTGTAGCCTCATTCATCTGCTTTGTTATTTCTACTGACACCATTTCACAAAATTCATGTGGGTGGCTACTCATTTTCTCCACCTCATTGTCCCCTGGACTTGCCCTGCATGGGCTGGAGGTCTGGAGTTGTATCATATTTTTGTATCTTGTCATTTTCTTTTCTTTGTTTTAAAATTCGTTTTCTCTGTGACGCTTGTAAATTGCTTATGGTAGGTAGCTTTATCATTAATATTGAGGTCTCCCTAGGAAACAACTATTCTTCAGAGATGTGTTCTAGGTGGCTCTTGGCCTTTAAGTCTGTCCCAAGATCCTATCTTCACAATTTATTAGGGGTGAGGAGTTGCTGTCTATTTGGCCCAGCCCCCAGTCCTTTGGTACTGGAACTCAGAAATCACAATTATGACCCCAGACAATCACAGTATTGTCATACAAGGAAGAACAACTGATTGCAACAGGTATGATACCCTGCCTTAGGTAATACAATTACCAATAATAACAGCATCAAGTACAGCCTAGAAACTGACAAACTGTAGTGACTATTAATTTAGTATCATTAACCATAAGAGCAAAATCTATAGTTATATGTCTGCAGTGAATTTCCCCTTAGTAGAGTGATTTTACCTGGGAGGGACAATTTACGAGGGATAAGGGGGAAAATAGAGAATAAATGAAGAGAAAGATATCAGAAGCAAGGCTGAAAGACAAAGGAAGATCATTCAAGCTTTGGGAAACTAGAGAAGAAGACAAGAGAGAAAGAATGAGGGAAAAATTAAAAGAAGATCAAAGCAAACCAGAAAAACTAGAGACAATGTTCCTCACAGGAAAAAATAAAAGCTAGTCAAGAGAAGAGAAAAAAATACAACAACAACAAACAAAAGAAAACAATACAAAATAAACAACAAAAATTAAAAACCCAAACAACCAAAAAAAAAAAAAACCACATCAACAGCAACAAAGCACAAAATTTTTCTTACCACCGCAAGTCTGTAGCTATCCTCTGGTGTTCACAGTTCTATGGTAGAGTCTAAATCAGAGCCAAAATCTATAATGCACCAAGTCTACTCTCAGCTCCACAAAATTTGCAGGCTCATCTTGACATCTGGCTGTGAGGCTGGGGCCTGAGTCTTCAGCCAGTAACTCCTTGGATGTCCCTCAGGGGCTTGCCTCAGTCTCCTTACCCTAACCCTAACCCTAACCCTAACCCTCTGTTGCCATTGTCCAAGGCTGCTCTGAATCCTGCATTCAGTTGGCCCTTTCCAGCCCTTGCACACCGTCCTCTGTTCCACTCCCCTGGTGCATCTCTCCCCTCTCTCACATCACTTGGAGGAGGGAGGGGTGTTCTGCTGCGGTCAGACTCACTACCTTCACCCTCGCTGTCCCTTTCCATGGCCAATGCTGTTTTTAGAGGTTCCAGTTAGCCTAGGGAGAGGTGCACAGCATTTGCTGCTCTGCTGCTCTGGCGTGTTTCTCCCTTTAAGGCCCTGGGCTCACTCATTCTCGATGGGACCCTCTCACACATGAGTTCAATCTTGATGGTTCCCAGCTCAATCGGAGTTTGCTTTTTATCCTGTCATAGTATGAGAACAAACTGATGGACCATCACGGGGGGGGGGGGGAGCAACTTCCTGGTCACTTGCCTCTATGTGTCTCTATTTTTTTCTTATTTCACTATCATAACTTGTTTGAATACTGCTCTTAGAAATATAAGATATAAAGACACTTTGAAAAATATGTAACATTAAAAAACAATATAAAGACATAGGAAAAAATAAATTGGACCCATGTAAATTAGAAGTTTTTATACCTCAAAAATATCAAGGATGTGCAAAAGTCCAAAGGATAAGCAATATTATTTGCAAAATAACACATCTGATAAAAGGCTTATATTCATGTTATAAAAATAAGTCTTACAATTCAGCAATATAAGACAACTAATTTAAAAGTAGACAGGGATCTGAATAGACATTTCTCCTAAGAAGGTATACAAATGGGCAAAAAGCACATGAAAAGAGAGTCACTACCTTTAGCCATTCAAGAAATCAAATTCAAAATCAAAATGAGTTGCTTTTTCTTATCCACTATGATGAAAGTAATAAAAAAAGGGATAAGCAATCAGGAATGCAGGCCAGGCTATTGAGAAATTGGAGCCATCATGCTTTACTGGTGAAGTTCTGAAATGAAATGGGGTGGCCACATTGGAAAGCAGTCTGGCAGGTCCTCAGCTATGTCAAACAGAATTATCATATGACTTAACAACTCTGCTCTTTGGTTTGTGCCCCAGAAGAGAACTGGAAACATATTCACAAAATCTGCATACAAATATTCATAACAACATTAATCCTAATACCCAAATGCTCATCAACCGATGAATGCAAAAAGAAAATGTGGCATATTTATACAATAAAAAATTATTTGACAAAAAACTACTGATGCATGCAACAACATATAGTAGATGCACCTTCCAAATACGATGCTCAGCAAAGTAATTTAATCACTAAAGGTCACATATTATATAATTCTGTCTATATAAAGTGTCCAGAATAGGCAGATTCATGGAGACAGAAAGCAGAAGGGTGGGAGGAATGTTTGGGGAGTGATAGCAAGTAGGTATATGATTTCCTTTTGAGGTTATGAATATATTCTGAAACTAGGTAGTGTTATAGTTGCACAATTCTGAGAACATACTAAAACTCACTAAATTTTATATTTTACAAAACTAGATTTAATGATACAGGAATTGTATCTCAAAAAGCTATTATAAAAGTCCAAGATTATATACACTATTTGTTTGTTTGTTTGTTTGTTTGTTTGTTTGAGACAGGGTCTCACCATGTAGTTCAGGCTGGCCCTGAACTCATTATGTACTCCAAGCTGGCCTTGAACTTGTGGTGATCTTCCTGCCTCAGCCTCTTGAGTGTGCTGGGATTATAGGTGTGCACCACCACACCTGCTGTATGCACTTTTAAAACAAAAATTTTCAATGTTATTTTTTACTTGTTCATGTTCATAATTTCAAGCTAATTTAAATATTCTATATTTGTCCGTCCATTAAACAAGTAGGAAAATGAAAATAGTGAAGCCTCACTAAAAATACTTCCATGAAGGGAAAGCCAAATTGAAGAGTCAAAATTCAGAATTTTTTAAAGTTTTAGTTTTTTCAAATGCGTATTGTAGTTGCAGTATATCGGCAAGTAAAGCTTGGTGGAGGTGGTTTTATTGGACAACAAAGGATAATTAAAGATTATTTCTACACGCTCGGTAAATTGTTGTTCAGTTCCTTTCCTCTACACTAATACAGATTTGTTCATTTTGAATAAATGAATACCTTTTTAAAATGCCTGCATGATGGGGCTGGGGATTTAGTTCAGTGGTTCTACTGCCTGCCTTGCAAGCTTAAGGACCCGAGTTCGATGCCCAGCACCAAAAAAAAAAAATGCCTGAATGCTGTTCTATTAAATAGGTTAAGTATTCCCCTTAAATCTTATATACATTTTTTTACGTGCTTAGCAAGCCTTGCTTTAAAAGATAGTTGTGCCTAACAATTTTGCATTTCTTTATAGGTTACAAAGAATTTCCATGTGTTGTAATTTCTTCATTTCTTATAATAAAACTCCAGGCCCAAACTTGAAATTTCTCCTTTCTTTGACTCATTCAGTCAACTCATAATGTTTTGGTCAAATCACCTTTCAAATACATAGACAATCTCTCCACCTCTCCCAACCCATCCCGCAGTATCTCAGTCCAAGCCCTCAACAGGGCTTGCCTGCATGCATTGGTTCCCGAACTTGCCTTTTTAAAATACTAACTCAATCCATTTTTACAGCAAGAATTACTTGTATGCATGTCTGTGTATGCCACTCCCTTCTTAAGTCTCCATATTGCTCTGAGAATAACCCCCAAATCTCCAGAATGGAGCAGGTGCTTTCTGCACTCTTTCTGGCATCTATGGGCTCTCTCCATGCTCCCTGGATGCCACTCTCCCCCAGGCATTCTGGACAAGTCACACTGGATATGTTTTATTTCGATGAATTTCCTCATTCTTCAGGATCTTTGCATCTGCTCTTCCCTCTGCCTGGAATAGCTTTCCACCAGTTCTGACTGACTCTTCCTCATCATTCAGGCTTCAGCTAAGTATCACTTGTTCAAGGAATCTTCCTACCATCTTGTTTCAGATGTACCTTGTTACAGCTCCTCTCTGTATACTTATTCCTTTAGCACTCATCAAAAGTAGTAATTTTTTTGGCACCTGCCTGGCAAGCCCAAGGTCCCATGTTTGATCCCCGGTACCAAAAAAAAAAAAAAAGTAGCAATTTTTTGAATGTCAAAAGATATCAACCTTTTTTCTATTTCCTGTTATTGCTTTGTAGAAAGCTCTTTTCATCTTCAGATCCCAGTTTAACTGTCACTCTCAAGTGGGTGACACTCTGAAGAAAGTGTCCCCCTACTTTAGTATTCTTTGCTTGTAGTTTACTTACTGTTTTCCTGTTCATTTTCTTCTCTACAATATGATCACCACAAAAACTATCTGATTTGTTCATTGTTGAATTCTTGGAGTCTAGAACAGTTCCAGAGGCATAGTAGGTACTCACAGAATATATGTTAGGTGAATAAATGGAGGATAGGTATAACAGATGTTAATACTCAATTTCATAGATGGAGAAAATGGAGTTGAGAGGAGTGTAGTAAAGTGTGATTTCTTTTCTGTTGTTAGTAAATGGCTGATCCAGTGGAACCCGGATAGTCTCACTTGTAAGCCTAGGTCTTCTACTGGGATAATATTAGGGCTTCAAATTCTATTTATTTTTATTTATATTTATTTATCTTGCAGTGCTGGAGATTGAACCCAGGGACTTCACATGCTAAGCAAGCCCTTTACTACTGAATCACACCTTCCAGCCCCAAACTCTATATGATTCAAGAGACACAACTGTTTTGCCTGCCACTGTAGTGGACATAAGATGCTCGGAAGAAAAAGGGGTGAAAAGTGATCAGATTACCCTGGAGCTTTCACACAGCATAGAATAGAGTTAGAGTGGTAGTTATTTGGAAAGTGGTTGCTTTGTTTTGGATAGGACCAGTGTAGGGATTAACTCAGAGTCATTTAATCAGCCTTCCATAAAGTACTTATGTTATGATTGGCAGCCTCTATGTATCTAGTTTGTAAGGCTACAAAAATTAGACATAGAAGGGGTAAAATCAGACAGACAGCATGAAGGATTATTCATATCGTGACTGAAAAAAGAACTTCTGGTTGAAAGGCTGTTAGGGGCTGAAATTCACCTACATTCTGTTTCTGAAGCTCTTGGCCCAGGAACACAGCTGGGTCTGACCAGAATAAGGACTCATCTTTGAGGAAAGCCCTCTCCTGAGACGGCAGCAAAGAGTTCCTGGGGTCTCTGAGTAGACACTTTGCATGGCAGGGCTTGGCTTGCCTCACCACATCAAGGGAACGAGTCAGGACAACAGACACAGAACAAGTCCGACGGAGACTTGAGAATGCGGCCAGGCCCACTGAAACTCCAAAACTCCTCAGACTGGCTCTCCTGAGAAGTCTGAAAACAGTAGCCTGAGAGCCCAGTTTGCTCCCCTCAGTCCTGTTCACAGCAGTTCATGTTTCAGTATGAAAATAGCTAGGCAAACATGCTTGAGGTCAGTGATACCCAGAATTAGCTAGATTTTTTTTTTGCCTTTGCACTCATGTGTACCTTTCATATCCCTTGGGTTCATTAAGTGTTTTTACTGCAGCCTCAGGTAGTTGACTTGTACCGGAAGTTCATTGTCTGCTTGGGAGATGTTGCTTATTTTAAGGTATACACTGCCCTGAAATTTCTTCAGCTTGTGTTGTACTGTAGGCTGTTGTCAGGCATATGAAAAATTTTTCAGCAAAATTTCGTGTGCTTCCAACTAATTATGGAAGAGTCGTCTGGGGAAACCACATCCATGTATGTGCACCACTCTGGTTCTGTGTGTTCTTTTTAGAGAGAATTCGTAGCTGAACAGACCTTGCACTGAACAAACATCTGTGCTTGGCTCTGCCACCAGGAAGTGGTGAAATTGCTGTGTCACTTCTCTTTGAGCTTCAATTTCTTCAATAAAATGGGGACTCTGGCATTTGTTTTAATAATCTGTCTGTGGACCGTGAGGACCAAATGCGAAATATATGAAGAAAACCCTCTCTGTGGGCGCAGTGCTGCATAGCTATAGTCTCAGCCATCAAGGATGCCAAGGCGGGAGTCTAAAACGAGCCTGTGCATCATGGAGAGACCCTGACTCAAAACAAAGCAAAACCAAAAAGCCTTGGAGGTGACCAAGTATTTTTAAAAGTCTGACAATGGTTGCAATAGAAGTAAACTTCTTAAAAACTATCCCTTTTTTCTGTTTAGATGGCACTGTGTATCTCTATGTTGTGAATCATCCTCACATGGAGTCCACCGTGGAGATATTTAAATTTGAAGAACACCAACGCTCTCTCATACACCTGAAAACTGTAAAACATGAACTTCTCAAGAGGTACAGAATTAAACCTTGTGTACTTCTATTTATTTTGCACCACTGCTGCGTGCTTTTTTCTCCTTTGGTTCAGCAGGCTTTCTTAAACTTGTAGTTTTGCAGCAATTTTTTCTAAACCTCTCTAAAGATTCCCGTGGTGACACTGCCCAGCACCTCACTAGAAATTGCTGTGTTCAGTATTGAATATCCCTACATTTTTCAACTTTTTGAAAGCATTTTAATCCCATAAAGGTGCTCAATTAGGTTCCCAGCTCTAATTCCATCCTCTTTACCACAGCAACTCAATACCTACTATTGGGCTGTCTTTAAACACCTACTCCCTTTTCTAATTGTATTCCATGAGCCTCACCCACTGGATGTTAAACCAGCCTCCAGAAGGATCATTCATTGTTCAATAAGAGGGATTAAATGGAATTTGGTAAAGCCCATGAGTACTTAAAAGAATTACATTTATTGAATGTTGACTATGTATTAGGCACTGTGCCAAAATCTTTAACTTTATTTTCATAATAGCCTTTAGTAGTAGCCATGCATAAACTAAGACCAAGAAGTTTTGGGCTAGGTAACTTTCCCACATCACACAATTTTTAACTAGCATGACCATTATGGAAACGTGAGTCCATCTGAATTAGAAGATGAGCTCCCATTTGCGATGGTGAGCATCTTTCTTACTGCACTCAGAAAAAATAGTTAAGTTTTTTAGTGGACAAACTGCCCATTTCCAGTCTGTAGCGAACAGTGAAAAATTTGTCTTTTGTAAAAGAGGCTTAACACTAAAGGGCTGGTTCTGAAATAATAGAGGTTGCCTCTTTCATAGGGAAAAAAAGGAAGGAAGTTCATCTCATTCGTTCTCGTTTTCAACATCACCTGTGAATTTCTTCCCATTGCATTTGAGGGCAGTGGAAGCAGAGAGCACAAGAAGCAAGAGTGTTGAGACACTGAGCTTTTCCCATTATGCACTGTGTTGGACTAGAACTGCCGGAGAGTTGCTGGGAGGCTGCGGCCAAATCACTTGAGATGTGTTTCAGTTTCCTCAGTAACTGGTGAAGATTCTCTCATTGACCTGACTTGCCCAGGGATGGACAGTGAGGAGCAAATGCTACAGCATATGACTTCACAGAAGAGTCCCCTAGAAAGCGCAGCCTGAAGGAAAGCTGCATATGAACCACTTTATTAGGGAATTCAGTCCCAGGAAGCAGAAATCAGAGACCAGCCTGAAATTGGGAAGGAGAAGGATTGTGAGTTGAATTATGTTCTGCAGAAAGATATGTTGAGATTTCATCCCCCTATGCCTCAGACTATGACCTTACTCAGAAATAGGACCATTGCTTATATTTTTTAAATGAAGTCATATTAGGCATCCTTAGAAGAAGACATATATTCAGGGAGAGTAACATGAGGTGCAGGAGCCTTGAAATGACAGTGACATTTCTATAAGCTAATGAATGTCCTGGGCTGCCAGCTGCTGAGAAAAAGATTCTGCCACAGAAATTTCAGAGGGAACATGTCCTTGCCAACATCTTGAATTCAGACTCCTGGCCTCCCGAACTGTGAGACAATAACTTTTCCTCTTTTGAGCCCTGCAGTTGGTGATACCTTGCTCTGGCAGCCATAGGAAATTCATATACAGAGAAAGTCATAGCAATAGCATTAACGAACAAACCGCTTCTAAGTGCAATTGATGGCTCAGAATCATGGACTTGTCCTCAAGTAAGCTGCATAAGCTTCATTTCAGAACAATCTTGTGGAGATAGGGAGAAGGGCTGAATCCACAGCCCCGTCTCCCATTAGTCAAAGGTTTGTCTCAAGGGTCCTTAATCACCTCTGCATTCTTGGATATATATGTGCAAACCAAATCTCATGGTAGCCTGTGCTTTGTCATCAACCAGAGTCTGGAAGCGGGCCTGGTGAGGTATGGCACTGCTTGGTGGCACCTGTAGGAAAGAGGCAGCTGAAACAAGATAGTTGGGGACAGAAATCTAAAAAGGAGCTGGAGGGGTCCCCTGCTGACCAAGTATGGCCAGCAGGCAGAACAGAGCGCTGGGAGACACATTGTGAGAGGATTGAACTTATGGTGTGGGGAAGAGTTTGGGAAGAAGGAACATTTAAATAGGACATGAGAGGCTCATAGCCCCATGACCTTGGGGAAGTTGTTATATGTCAAAACCTCAAAGTATTTCCAAATTCCGTCAATTTTCCTTTCCATTTAAATTTAATCTAAAAATCCTTAATTTTCCTTTACATTTGCAGTCAATTTTTCTTTTTCAAAATGGAAATGACTTTCCTCTTTTTATTGATTATAAAAATAATGCTTGCTTCATTTAAAGATCGTGCAGCGGTGTGCGTATAACATAGCTATTTGGTCAGCTGAGGCAGGAGGGACACTTGAGACCGGGAGTTTGAAGCCAGTCTGGGCTTCTTGAAGGAGAAGGGGAGGAGGAAGAGGAAGAGGAGAAGAACGGGAGAAAAAGCTCCTAATGATATTGAGGAACAGAAGAAAGAAGATCAGCCATAATCCCATCTGTAAAGCTCAAAAGGGACTGAGTTAAGCTATGATAACAGGAAGAAAAACCTATGGCTCTAGACCACATAGTGTGGTTTGGTTTGGTTTGTTTTGGTTTTCTCAGTCTTACTGCAATAGCCATGTAGGTGACTTGGTTTCATTTAGGGCCCTAGGAGGACCCTAACCAGATATTTCTCATTACTATGTAAACCAGGTGGATCACTCACTGACTCCCACAGTCTTCTATCCAGAAGCCACACGCATTAGTCAAGCAAGTCACATATTCATGCCTAATGTTTAAGTCTAATTCCCGAAGGAGGAAAATCATAACGATTATAACTGCCATAGATAATCATTATTAACATTAGATTTTGGAGTTTGATGTGTATTTGTATAATAATTCATTTTTATTTTTTGAAATTGATGTATTAGTGATTTTGACACCAATCAAGATATTAAAATGCTCTAAGGATTTCTCCCTCCCCCTCCCTCTCTTCCTCCCTCCTTCCTTCTTTCTAGTGTGAATGACATTGTGGTTGTTGGACCAGAACAATTTTATGCCACCAGAGACCACTATTTGGACAACTTCTTCTTGTCACTTCTTGAGATGATCTTGGATCTTCGCTGGACTTATGTTGTGTTCTACAGCCCAAGAGAGGTCAAAGTGGTAGCCAAAGGATTTAATTCTGCCAATGGCATTACAGCCTCACTAGACCAGAAGTATGTCCTTTCATCATTTTTCTACCCTTTGTCTTTAATATTTTGGTGAACTCCTTCGCTTAAGGTGCATTGGGCTGAAGGAGTCAATATGGGGGGCCGGGTCAGTTATGGTCAGGGTTCACACTAGTGTATTATCTAAAGCAGACTATTTATTGTCTTCTGCTTCAGATTCCCCTAGTATAAGGAGGAATCAGACTCAAAAAATAAGTCCTTGTTCCAAATGTTTACATGACTCTCGAAACATCCTTTGCTAACACATTGAAAATTTGTATAAATGTACGATACTTCTATCCCTTATGAGGCCAGCAGGTATTTAATCACTTCCACTAAGTTCATTTACCTAAAACCTTGTACCAGTGAGTGAGGCTTACCTTAGAGGGGCATTGTAATTATAGAAATTGCCTACTTACTGATGTCTGGCAGCAAAGTATTCCCTGACTCTTTTTAAGTAGCATGAAATTTTATGAGACAACACTCTTTAGAAGTGTTTACAAGTTGAAGAATTTATTTTTAAAAAGAGAAGTACCTTGAATATGGACATGTAAATTTGAGATAATGAAGAGCAATGAACCCTGGAGAAAAATACCAGTAAGTGTTCCTCCTCTTTAAAGAAAAATGGTTGTGATGGAACTTCATGGTCACTTGATATTTCTTTTTAAGCACTAGTTTTTGGAAGTATGACTCTCTGGGCCTTAGAAGAGGTTCACTTACCTCCATTTGATTTAAAGAAAAACTTGTAAATTCTCAGAAATGAGATTGCACCTGTATGTCATTGGAAATGCCAATTTTGTCCTTTATAGTCACATCTCATATTCAAAGCCGGTCTAAACATTTCAAGGATATTGAAAGTACCACTCCATTATCTTCTTTTACAGTGGTTTAGAAAGGCACTTCAGCTGTGGTGGTACTTCAAACTAGTCTGAATTTTTATACCTGTTCTCCAAAATAAGGATTAGCATCAAATCTCATTACTACTTGCTTAAATGTCACTGTTATTTACTTCAAAGGTATATCTATGTAGCTGATATAGCAGCTAAGAACATTCACATAATGGAAAAACATGAAAACTGGAATTTAACCCAACTGAAGGTAAAAATACCCAGGTTTACCCACACAACATGGTCTCTAGCACCAGCCCCATCAACCTCCTTGAATGAAGGAACGATGATTCTTTCAAAGCAATACCAGTGAGATCATGCTTCTGTTTTAAATGTACATCCCTAAGTGCCCTAAAAACAATAATCTCAGGTGCCTGGAAGTGCTGGGGTGGGGGGATAGGGAGAATGTTAAGATAACGCCTGCACCACTTCCTCTTTGTTGGAAGGTAATACAATTGGACACCTTCATGGATAACTTGAATGTTGATCCTAGCACTGGAGATATTTTGGGAGGATGCCACCCTAATGCCATGAAGCTGCTAAACTATAACCCTAAAGATCCTCCAGGGTCAGAAGTAAGTGCCTATATTTCTCTGAGCTCACAGGCAAAGCTATGAGGATTAACATTTTGTTGAGATGACAGGAGAGGATTTAAGTGGGTGATGTTTGATAATTCTCATGGAGATTTTGATAGGGAAGGGAGATATAATTCCTTACTCCTTTCAGGCCAGCAGGTGCCAATACAACATCAGTCCCAAACAATATGTCTCATCCATGCAAGGGCTATATTTGCTGTTGGGGGTAATGGGAAAATATGAGCTTATTATTCATATTGACCCAATTGCCTATGGTTTTTCCAATCAGGTCTGAATAGGTCCTGTGGTCAGATAGAGACATGTATGAGATCATTTTTCAGACTACCTAACATGAAGCTCAAATAAAAGTGTGTAAATGAATGAAGTCTCAAAACTAAAGGAGGTTTTTTTTTTTTTTTTGCCTCTAGGTTGTAATATATATGGAACTGCTAAAGAATGTCTTGTTTTAAAGATTTTTTGTTATTTACACTGGGTGTGGTGGTGCATGCCTATAATTCCGGCACTCAGAAGGCTGAGGCAGGAGGATCGCTATAATTTCAAGGCCAGCCTCAGCTACAGAGTGAGTTCAAGGTCAGCTTGAACTGCACAAGGAGAGCCTGTCTCAAAAAAATTTTTTTTTGTTATTTAAAATTATCTCTTCTAGGAGATTCTTAGATAAGAAGAAGGGGATGGGGAGGGAGAGACAGGGTGAAGGGTAATGTGGGGTAGATATGAAAAACTAATGTTATATCCATGTATGAAAATTCCACAGTGGAACCCATTACTCTGTATAATCAATATGCAATAATACAAATATCTCCTCTAAAACAATAATATGAGCCACTGAATTTTCTAAGGCCTTAAAAACAATAGCAAACAGCATTGCATTTTCTATGGCATCAAATTTAAGAATAAAAAATTCTCTAGGGAATTGAACTATAGCTAAATTTCTAGGCAAGTATATTCTGAGATCTATATTCATAGACATTTACTATGCACCTATCATGTGCCAGACATTTTTCTGATGCTTAGGATGTATTACACAGTTAAACAGAAAGTCTGCTTTTAGGGAGGGGAGAACAGACACTGAACAATGAGCTTAAGAAATAAGTGAATCACATAGTAAGCCTGAAGATGCTAAGTTCCATGGGAAAAACAGTACATCTGGGTAAAGAGACTCAGGATTACTGTGAACAAGAGGTCAGGCAGGCCCAAATATTAAATAGAGAGCATAACTGACCTCTTTGAAAAGATGTGTTTCAAAGGAAGACAGGTTTGGGGAGGTGGGAAACAGATTGAGATCCTAGCCTGGTAATTGATCCAGTGGCTAATTTAGAACATAAAGTTAATTCTGGTGAAGGATATTGCTATTTTCCAGTTAAATTTTTTCTCTTAAGTTAACATATTAGTCACAGCTTCTTAAAAAGAGCACCAAAGAAATATAAAAAGAAGTGAAAGTCCTTCCTGAGTCTTGAATCAGAAGAATTCTTACCCCAAGTTAGCAAACACTCCTTGCTTCAGATATGTACCCCACTCAAGGGATAGTTGTAACTTTCCTACAAAAATGTAACTACAGCATCTGTTTTAAGACCATACAAATACAACTCATAGAATGATTGAAAAATTGTTCACATCTCTGTTTTTGAGTTTGAGCATTTGTTTATTTTAGATAACCTTTCTTTCTTCACAATTACTTTTAATTGAGTCTTATGTTATCTATGTGATCCAAGCTTGAGTACTTTTGTGCAACAAACCTGAGATGGAGGTGTGGGATCTTCTTTAAAATTAAAAAACAACACTCAATAACAACCACAAAAGAAACCCCTCTAAACTCCATTCTAACAAGAGGAGAGGTGTTGGTAAAGACTCACAATTCATGAATTACTGATTGCTTTCCTTTAATTCCTCTCATGTTTTGTTGAATGGATTTTATCCAGGCTCTTTGGAAACCTGAGTGCTTCTGAATTCACTGATTAGCAAAGTTAAGTGTTTAGGGATCAATACCAGCACAAGACATAGATGTGTCAGCTGGAATTCTGAACAGTGTGTGTTTTCTGCTTCCTAGCAACTGTGCAGATATGAGAGGGTCTCTGGCTTTGGTGACCACCATCCTCCCAGTTACCAGTGTGGAGTGAGTGCTTGACTCAGCTCCCTCTAGCCTTTTGTCCTGTGCCTCCCTCTCATGCTATAGGTTCAGTCAAAGGCAAGACCCTCCCCATGGAGGCAGGGACACTGTCCGCAGAGGAAGTGAAGAGTGTTCATTGGGTGTAACCTCCTTCTCTAGGGGATATCTTAACTATCAAAGTTGTTTAAACTTTCTATTGAGGAATTTGGCTAATGTCAGATAACCAGTCCATTTTAGAGCATAGATTTCTTATGTCATCAAAGGAAGAAGAATGGTTTAAGATAGATCTCTGAAGAGATATACATGCCCTAGTATGTGGGGAAGAAAACATCACCAGATAGCTGCTTGCTCATACAGTGTGGTAACAAGTGATCTTCTCTTGACAGGTACTACGCATCCAGAATGTTTTATCCGATAAACCCACAGTGAGCACTATCTACGCCAATAATGGTTCTGTGCTTCAGGGTACCTCGGTGGCTGCCGTGTACCATGGGAAAATTCTCATAGGCACTGTGTTTCATAAAGCTCTTTATTGTGTGCTCTAGACTTGAGATATTCCAAAGCCTCCATATGTTTGGTAAAAGTGAATTTGTCATTATATGGTAAGTTTTAAAAGAGCAGAGAGAAATTTCATATTGGTCACCAAATGGCAAGTTGGGTGAGTGACAGTCCACCAAGAAACTGGAATGCTCCTCACTGTGTCAGATATCTCCAATATTCTCCAATAATGAGAAATACGAGCCGTGGCTACGGAAGCTTCCGGCTCAGGGAGCCCCCCTTGATAACAGTGTGGCAAAATCGCCTTCTACAACCAGGATGTTGAGTCTCTAGCAGTCCAGTCTAGGAGAAAAGCCATGTTCAAGGACTTACAATTTCTCTCCTCTTCTCTTCTCCCAATTTTGATGGAAATCAACTGCTAATCAAGTGCCCCTGCCTGCAGCTAAAAGCAAGAATTGGTATCGTGAGATTGTCCCAAAGCCATACCTTCTCCCCAAGTCCAAACGGGAATCAGGATCAGTGAAATTTGCCAGACACACAGAGCTGATGTGGTCATTTGTAACAGGTCTTTCTTTGTATTGACCCTTGTGCGTCAAGTATTGTTAATCCTGCTTGGCTCTGTACCGTGAGATGCAGGCTCAGAGCAGTTATCTTGTGTTGCTTTCAGCTTGCGCTACTGGTTAATTCAATAAGCATTTCTTAAGCAACTTCCTATGCACTTGGCACTAATAAATCCGAAATGAATAAGATGGTCCTGCCCTACATATATTCATCAGCAGATGAATGGATAAAGTGTGGTGTTTAAACACAATTCTTTTTTATGTCCATCTGCCATAAAGAAGAATAAACTTGAGTCATTTGTAGAAAAATGGATGCACTTTGAGACATAACGTTAAGTGAAATAAATCAGACACCCAAACCTACATATAGCATGGTATCTCTTATATGAGAAAAACAAAATATAAATAAAAAGCAAAATAAAAGACAGATAATAGGAAATAGGGAAATAGATCTTTTGCAAATGGGAAGGGGACCAAGAGATGGAGGGAAGGAGGCGGGGAGAGGAGGGAAAAGGGGTAAAACAGTTAAGATGTGCTATGCACCAACTCCCAGTGAGGAATGGAATCATTATGTACTGCCAATATGTGGTAATACAAAATAAAAATTTTTTAAAAAACTTAAAAAGATTGTCCTGGCATAAAGTGTTGTCCAGAGGACTAAGCCATATAGCAAGACCCTATAGCAAATTTTAAAAAGTTATAAAGGGGTGGGGGGTGTCCATCAGTGCAAAGGCACTGGGTTCAACCTCCAGGACCAAGTGGAGATAGAGAGACAGAGGCAGAGATACCAAACCAACCTTACTGATGAGAATGAATAAAAGTGTCCCTTTCTTGGTCAAAAACAAGAATAACATTTAGCCAATCATTAATGAGGATCAATGTGCCCAAGTCCATTTTTGTGACTTTTACTAGGGAGTAGCTATTGATTTTTTCTCTCCCTCTTCTCCGGATGGTGATTTGGGTAGATTTCTTTATATCCTAATTAACACTGCTCAGTTAGAAGTAAGTTTTGCTGAAAGTTTTTATTAGGGTAAAATTCTACTTTTTAGTCCATGTAAATCTTTAGACAGTAAGGCTTTGTAGTTTTCACTGCTTAAAAGGAAAAATGGCACAGAAAAAAACTATAGTCAGTTATATTTTAAGTTTCAAAAGTCTAGACTTTTGGGGGAATAGAGAAAAAAAGAAATTAAGGGCATATTACAGCATAGTCCATGTTGAAGAATCTAAAAATGTTTTGTCCCTGAACATCACACCAGCTGGACTAGATAAAGCTTACCAAACTAAGGCAGAATAAAGAGGGTAAGATATGGGAAGACTAAGAGATTTGAGGTGCTAGGGAGTTCCTAAGAGCTGACCCTACGCTGCTTTCTCCCAGGCCTAGTTAGGAAAGGCTAGATGATAGACCTTCGCAAGAAATTTGGGGGTTCTGATGACGGAAGGACTAATGTGTCCTTTTACAAGGAATGCACAGGAAAGTGACAAAGCCACGAGTTTCCTCTGGCCCCAGCCTGGTGCGAAAGCAGGTAAGTGTGGGTGTGGTTCACCAGGGATGGCACAGAGGCTCTGATGTTATCTGCACTTGAAGCTGACACAAAAGCGAACCAATTCTCATGCACTCAAGAGGGCACAGAAGCCAGCAGAGAGAGAACCAATGGGCCTAAAGATGTCTTGCTATCAGGGAGAAGACAAATAGGCATTTGATTACCATGAGACCTTAGTTGATAACAAGGACCAGACAGCTCCTGTGGTGCTTCAGCTCTGCCAAAGCCTTCTAGGATTTAAACAGAACTCCAAGGATTGGGAGGAGGCTGTGGGATTGTTTTATATATTGTTTCCTGATGCCAATCCATTTGGAGACTCAAAATTAAAATTACAGGAAGGAATGGGAAAGAAATTTCTGGTGTACTTTATGAATGTAGATTTTTCTGAGTTGGTGCAGTACAGAGTAGAAAGGGCTCAAATCTTTTGCTAACAGATGTATGATTACATCCTTTCCTTGGTGGTTCTGTAACTAAGACCAATTGGTAATAAGATGCCCTCTTCTCAGATGCCAATGCAAGATTCAGTTCCAGCTGAACCCCATGTACACTTTGCCCCTGCTCTAATCCAAATGGGTCTGTGATGGTTTAGATCAAGAATGACGCCCCCCCCCCAACTCTCATGTTCTCAAAGGCTGGGCTTTTGGAAAGTGACTGAAGCATAGGTCCACTACACTAATAGCCAAATATCCCATTAGAAGGTGAGTTTGCTTGAGGAAGAGGCAGGTCACTGGGGGTGTGACTTGGAAGGGGTGTATCTCTGAGTGGCTCTCGCTCCTTTCCCTACTTCTTGACCATGAGCCATTTACCTCTGCCTGGTCCTTCTGCAATGTGGTTTCTGTGTTGGAGCCAGCCAACCATGGACTGTGAGCCAAAATAAACCCTTCTTTAAATTGTGAGTGTCAGTATTATGTCTCAGTGGCAAGAAAGTGTCTAAGACAGGGTCCCCTCTCCCAATATGTCGTCTTGATGAAAGAGGCCCTGGCAGGATGGCTCAAATTTGGAGGCAAGTAACCTATTCTTACCAAAGGATAGGAGTGTGGGTTGCCCTAATCACAATCCCTTTGTCCTGTAATCTTCTTTAATCTTTCCTCCTCTCCTTCAGTAGGCACAAGTTTATCGGAGGTTTCTTGCCAAGACAGTCATCTAACACCCCCTCTCCCTCTGTAAGCCATCCCAATCTTTATGTGAATACCTTGAGCCGGCACAAGAGACCCGGAGGAGGAGAATTACCTTCTCAATTGATGCTGCATTTTGGTGACTCATCCTCTTACTTTCTCTAGCCTTTCCAAGTAATTGTCAGAGATGTAGGTTGGCGGCAGGACACTAGGGTGATAATTGAAGGACTTAGAGCTCTCTCATGAGCCACAAGTAAACTCTGACTGTAATATTTACCTCTAAATGTTTTCAGCTATTCCTAGAATGTGAGATACTTGGTGCTTTTATTTTTTTAAGAGTTTTACTGAGTTATCCAGGCTGACCTTGAACCTGAAGTTGTCACGCATAGCTAGGATTACAGGCATGTGCCGCTACACTGGGCAGTTGTTATTATTTTTGAGCCTTTAGGTGCTAACTCTGACCACAGGAAAATTCTTGGTCTCTTCCTTTTGTATCCAACCTGTTTTAGTTTAGGTAGCAGGAACATTTAGAATATTCAATAATGCTACCAGATATAAGCTAACCTACATTAGCAAGAGCACCTACAAATTTCAATGGACAGTGATATGCTGGTCAACATGACAGCAAAAGTATATAACATCTAGTCAATAAATAATTTAACTAAGCCTATATAAGAATTTTATGGAGAAAATATTAAATCTTCAACAAAAATGCTAGAAAATATACTACATATATGGATACACATTTCACATGGTCTCTTTTCTTTCTTTGAGACAGGGTTTCCTTATGTAGCTCAGGTTGGCCTTGAACTCACTATGTATGTAGCCCAGGATGGCCTTGAACTCGTGGTGAACCTCTTGCTTCAGCCTCCCAAGTGCTGGGAGTACAGGTGTGCAAGATGCACATTTTAGTCTTGAATAAAATTACAAGAATATAAATTCTTTCCCAATTATTCTATAAAATCAAAGTTCACTAGGATTTTTATGAGGTTAAATGTATTTAAATTTTACAAGGAAAATTTTTATTTCTTGTAATGCATTAGGTTAAATAATTCAAGACCAAATTGCCTAATGAAAAAAAAATAATAGATGCAAAGATTTAAAAATAGTTTTGAAAGCAGCACATATCTCACAAAATATCTCTGAATTATCAAGTCGTAACATAAGTGAAATCCAGAGGGTTAATTAGCATTGAAACCGGGCTTGCCTTGAGGGCATCTTCTGAACTAGTTGAGCGCTGCTGGATATTAAGATCTCACAGGTACAGGGGACCTGGAGTGAAATCCCGGGTCAGCCCGGAGTGGGGAGCCTATTAATGGACTGCATCCCATAGAATCAAAACCCTGTGACCACAAAGAGGCCCATTTCCTACTCCCTGAAGCCTAAAAGGAAACTTGCCTTGGGATTGAGAAAAGTATACAAAGACATATAATATTCCTCAAAAGTGATAACTACTTGCCTATCATCACTGAAATGTTGAGTCTAAATTCATATTAGTTGGTCAAAAAACTCTCATTCTGTTGAATGGTGGTTACAGGAGACCGGGGAGTGTGGGGGAGGGAGGGATACAGAGAGATTGATAAATGGGCATGGATTACAGTTAAGGGTAAGAAGTTCCAGAGTGCTGGGGCACAGAAGGTGACTATCCATAGTGAAAATACATGCTATTTCAAAAAGTTGGAATGAAAGACTTTGAATATCACTGTCTAGAAAAATATAAATGTTTGAGATAGATGTTTTAATCTGCTTTGAGCATTACACACTGTACACATGCATCAAAACAACAGGTAGTGCTTCATAAGTATGTACAGGTTTTGTATGTAAACAGAAATAGATTATACATACACATGCATATATTTACCTCAGATCTCAAGCTGTGAGTGTAGTATAAAATCGTGCCAAGTTAGTACTATCACCTGCAAAAGACAAACACATCATCTCTGGATTTTATTCTAGGTCTTATGGCATTACTATGAATAAAGAAGGAATTCCTATAAATAATTTCCCAAGGAAACTTAGCAGTAGTTCCTGAAAAATGAAGAATCGAGGAAACATAAATGAGAACCGATGGAAACAATGACAGCAGAGAGAGACTCACAAAGCACAGGTGTAACAAGTGTACTTGCAGTGTTTCAAGAAATAAAACAGGAGCTTAAACTCAGGGCACAGAAAACTATAAGAACTGACTTAATAGATTTGGAAAAGATCAAATTGAACTTTCACAAGTGAAAATGAAGTAAATTAAATGGAAAATTTATTGGGTAGTCAGAATACATTTTGATTTCTATCGGCTTGAAAACTGTTCCAGTGTACGTTCACAATAACCTCCCTCAATTTGAAGGAAATATCTTTCACTCTTTACTTTCAATGTGTCCAATAGGTGTTTCTCCCTTGGACAGGCTGGAAAAAAGACACTTAAAACATTAAAGACTCAGTCAGATGCCTTGGAATAGTCACCCAAAGCCTGTCAGTGCCCCTCCTAAGGATGGCTAATTTATTAGAGATCATATTGGTTACAAATAATTCAGGGCCAAAATGCTCAGATAAAATCATAGATGAGCACTACATGTGGCTAATTATTGGAAATAAATCTTGTTTCTTCTCAAACCTTTTTTTCTTTTTGTTGTTTTTTTTTTGTAGTATGGGGAAATGAACACAGGGCCTTCACACTGAGCTACACCCCCTGCCCTCTTTATTTTGGGTCAGGGTCTTGCTAAATGGCCCAGAACAGGCTCAAACATACAATCCTCCTGCCTCTGCCTCCCAGAGTGCTGGGATTACAAGGGTACACCACCACACCTGGATCATTCTCAAACTTTTGAGGAAGCAATATGGAGTTGTACCAAGGGCACTAAGGACCAAAAGGAGGAAGGAAGGAAAGAGGGAGGAAGGGAGAGAGGGAGGGAAAAACAGAAGAAGGGAAGGAGGGAGGGATAGACAAACCTAATGGAGATGAGAGATGAGTCAGATTGGAAGAGATAATGAAATGGAAGACAGTCCATGAGAGTATACTCAACACAGAGGAGAGAGATGGAAAAACCTGAAAGAGACATAGAGACTAAAATGAGAAGATGTAGCATGTTAAAAATTGGAGCCCCAGGAAAAAAATGGGGAAAAATTGGGTAGAAAAAATATTTTAAGTAAAAATACTGAGAATTAAAAATTTACAGTCATCCACAACTTGATGAAATTGCAGAATATCCAGTTCAAAAGAGACCAAGGTGGAAAGAACTATACTGTTATTCACCAAAATAGACTTTAAAAGTATTGCTTTGCATAGAATTGATCACCAAGAACATATAGTAACTTTAAATGTGTATACTGTCTCTAATACATCCTCTCTATAAAGCAAGGATTTATAGAACTATAAGGATAAAAATACAAATAAGCTATCATAATAATTGATTTTAACTTATTACGTATTTATAGGATCAGTAAATTTTTTTAAATGAGTAGAGAGAATCTAAAACACATAATTAACAAACTTGTTCTACTTGGAGTGAAACAGAACCTTGTACTAAGACATTGGAGATGCCTGCTTATTTCAAGCTCACAACGAGCATGTGCATCTGCAGTAATCTATACTGTGCCTTAGAGTAGGTCTTTATAACAGTGTATGTTGTCTGACTACCCTGCAATCAAGTTCAGACTCAATTTTTTAAAAAATTCTATAAAATTGCCACTATTTGAAATTAAGAAATTTTCCAAATAATTTATGAACCAAAGGAGAAAAAAAGGGAGAGAAAAATGAACATTAAAAAATCGTTTTAATTGATAAAAATTTTTCTACAGATTTAATCTCACAGAAATCAGCCAAAATCAGACTTAAGTGAGTATATATTAGACAAGAAAATCCAACATTAAAGAGTTAAGCTTCTCATCTCTGCTCATAGGAAAGAACAGCAAAATAAACCCAACAAAAGTCCAAGAAGGGAAGAGTAAATCTAAGAGCAAAACCCAAAGTGGTAGTCGGTTCCAAGGCGGCCACCACCACCCTTACTTACAGCCTTGCACTCTCTCCAGCCCATGTCAAAGACACCTGGTGCAAGTAGCTGACAGGGTTTTCTAGGAATGATGATGTGTGACTGCCGGAGCCAGATCACACAAAAGTATTTCCATTTTCACTGTGCTCACAGGAACCATGTATCATAAAAATTTTTGATTGTTTTAAGGTACTGCATTCTGAGTATTGTTAATTATAACTAGGACAATTTAGTGGAACAGAAATCCCAGCACATAATGAAGCTATTCAACAATAGCTAAAAGTTCATTATTTAAGATTAGTAACAACTAATACACACCTGATGAGGTGAATGGGAGAAAGAATAACTCAAATGTCCAATGCCAGCAATGAGAAATAAAACATGCAGATGTTACAGACACTAGAGAGATAAAACGGGAAGTTGATGAACCACTTCATGCAAGCAAATTTGAAAATTTTATGAAGTGAACAAAACAAAAAAAAAATCCAACTGTGATGGTTAATCTTGACTCCCAACTTGACTGGCTTGAGAGATGCCTAGGAAGCTACTCTAGCATACTTCCAGGGGTTTCTGGGTGAGTCAGTGGGGTGTGACCTTGTGGACTACATCCAGCCCTGACTCCTGCCTCTCTGGCACTCCTCCCTGCTCCCTGCTTCCTGGATGCTCTGGGTTGAGCATCTTTCTTCCACCATGCCCTTCCACCATGATGTTGCTGCCTTGGAACCACCAGATCATGGACGGAAACCACTGAGAACCAAAATAAACCCCTCCTTAAAGTTGCAGATAAGAGGTTGCAGGGAAGCTGACCAATATAATATCTTCCTTTATTAAGTAACTTTCTTTATTATTTATTAATAACTTCCTTTGTTAATATAGTAAGACTAAGTTACTATAACAAATAGAACAAAATATATATTGCCTTAAAAAATGGATGCTTATTTCTCTTTCATTTAATGGTTCTGAGGAGAGTCATTCCTAAGGCAGCTCCTGTTGATGAGGCCTAAGATCCCACTTGTCAGATGCTGCAGGAGAGATAAGGTGCACACAGAAGGGCTGTTAAGAGAAATCTTTACAGGGACTAGTATTGACATAAGGGTGGGAAATTAGCAAGTGTAAATCTCTAGTGCTAGCCATGGTTGGGTGAAATAAAATTGCATGTGTCTGGGGGCAGGAACTCTTTCCATCTCTAGGCTTGAAAGAAGAAGAGATGGAATCAGTTAGTTAAATAAAAATAGACTGAGTAGATACTCTCCCAATGGATGCTGTGACCACTGGTAAAAGGATGCAACTGAACGTGACAACTTAGTAAGGACAGAACGGCAGGAGTAAATATCTTGACTTACCCCGCCTTTTACACTCCCAACTAGAAGACAGATGAGTGGACTTTTGATGGATCCCAGAAAGCCTCTGGGATATGGAGCCATTGGCAGTGTGCTAAAGAGTGCATCTTGAGCAGCCAGCGGCTTGCTCATGGTGCGGCACCATTTCCTAGGTGATTGCAGCTATCTGCACGGTGGAAGCTAGGTCACCATGGTGTCTGGGACCTGGATGTGGTACTCAATGTCTTAAGACCCAGAAAAATGGTACTCATCATTTCTGATCCCCTTCCAACAGTAACACCCAGTCACATTGTCACACCCTAGTACCTGCCGAGAAATGGTACTGTTATATGACTGGAGAGGCATGCGTTCAAGCAGAAAAAGTTAACTTCAGTGAATAATTAGCAGTCTCTGCCACCATCCTCTGTTTGACCACCCAATATTTATCTGCATCCTGTTCTTACACATTGACTCCCTCACTCTCACCAAGAGATAGAGCCCAAAGCCCGATCTGATTCCTGTTCCAGTTCAAATTCCAACACCTCTCACTGCTGCTCTGACCTAAAATTAGGTCCAGATATGGCTGCATACAGAACCCTAATTTTAAAAAGCATTGTCCAAATGTATGCAAATTATAGTAATTAAAGGTGACTAGAAGAGCTACAACCAGTCCAGTGAAAGTAAGAAAGAATGGAATATCCTGAGCAGTCTCTTGTGCACAGCAATGAGACTTCTCCACCAGAAAGGGATTGAGATACTTCCCTGTCCTGGCAGTGGTGTATTTTCCCATGTGCTCTATGATTCCAAATTTTGCCCCTTAGGAATTATTCCTGGTCCATTATGCTTTAAGGCCACATCTGAATTGGGTCTTGAGAAGACTATGTGATTTTAATGGCCTGCTTCCTGCAGGTGTCAGTTTGAGAGTCTAAAAACATTTTTTAGACCAGGCTTCTAGTTGCTTTTGAAATGTTAGCACCTTGGAAACTTGGTAGGCTTCTGGGTCTGTTTACTTCCAGTTACAGCCATGCGACAGCCGCAGCACCCAGAATTCATTTCAGAGCAGAGTTTTCAAGCTAACTTTACTTCCTGGTTTCTCACTTTTTCATTTAAAACACTGTGTCCTTTGAGGCCATCCGAATAAGTAGTTGTGAGGAAGCAACACCTTCCAGTCTTCGCTCTGCTGTGAACCACCAGGGGTGGTTTTCCTGATTAGGAGGCACTGGATAGGACTATGAGCTACAGCAATCTCACTGCCTGCTTTGGGGACACTGCACCAAATTTCAAGACATTCTCTTTTTACTTGATCCTTTGTTCCCATAGTTCCTTCTTTAACATTTCGTTTATTTATCTTTTTATTTTATTAGTACATGTTTGCAGTACATAATGATTACATTCATTGTGGGGAGTTGGTACACATACATGACACATCTTCATTGTTCTCATTCCCTTCCCCACCCATCCTTTGCCTCTCCCTCCATCTCTCAATCCCCTCCCTCTTTGCAAAAGATCTATCTCCCTTGGGCTGGGGATTTAGCTCAGTGGTTCCACCACCTTCCTTGCAAGCGCAAGAACCCGAGTTTGATCCCCAGTACCAAAAAAAAAAAAAAAAAAAAAAAAAACAATATAAAAGATTTATCTCCCTGTTTCCTATTATCTTTAATTTTTCTCTATAATTTATTTATATTTTTGGTTTCTTATGTAATAGAAACCATGCGATATTTAAGATTCTGTGTCTGATTTATTTCACTTAACATTATGGTCTCAAGGTGCATCCCTTTCCTACAAATGACTCAAGTTTATTCTTTATGGCAGACTAGCACTCCATTGTGTATAAACACATTTTCTTTATTCATTCATCTGTTGATGGACAAATTGTTTACTTCCAAGATTTAGCTATTAAGAGTTGTGCTACTGGGCCAGGGATTTAGCTCAGTGGTTTCGCCGCCTGCTGCGCAAGCGCAAGGACCCAAGTTCGATCTCTGGTACCAAAAAAAAAAAAGACTTGTGCTACTATAAATATGGCCATGCATGTATCACTGTAAAATGCTATCTTTAACTCTTTCAGAAGTGCCTACTACTCTGGATAAATGATCCACATTTCCCATTGCTGCAGGAAATGATTTTACTAACAATTTTGATATCACAAGGGTCCCCAGTTATGGAGCTTCTATGTCACATCTGTTTCCTCAACTCTAGTATAGCTATATATGCCAGGTTTTTTAGAATCTACTTTTAGGTTTAAATTTCTGAATTTTGAAGATCACACTAAGCCATTGAAACAGAGACCCCCCAAAAAATAATGGCTTAAAGAACACAGATATAGTTGGGAACTAGTGCATGACAATAGGTAAGAAGTTAAATCGAGAAAGCAATTTTCTGGGCCTGAATCCCACATTGGTCACTTGCTAACTGTGCAACGGTGGCCTTCTCTAAGCCTCAGTTTTCTATAACTTTAAGGACATAATAACAACTGCTACCTGAAGTGGGTAATTGGGGGAAACAAGGTGTGGGAACAAAGCCTGGGTTGGCCTCTCCTTGAGACACGAGGGAGAGGATAGCAAGTCCCCCACCTCGGGCTGCGTGTTACCATGCCAGCACCAGCCGGTTTCAAGGAGAGAAACAATTGCAGCTGAAGGCGAATTAAAGAAAATACATAGCTGAGTACAATCTGTACGTTATGAGAACCTGATGGACTTTCCCTGAATCCTGGAGCACATGCTTGCTTGCTTCTTGGGGTGAGTCCAATAAAAGTGAGGAGTGTTATCAGTTCAGGACTCTTTGTCCACTACAGGCAAGAGTCCCCTGGTTCTCCACTTCCAAATTATCTTTGTGTCTTTTGTCTTTAGTCCTCCTTTCCCCAGTTAGGGATAAACTCGTAAGCTGGTTTCTACAGGTAACAAATCTTTAAAATTTAAGTAATAATAACAGCAACTGCCTAGGATTGGTAAGAGAATTAAGAGTTAGTACGTGTTCAATTTACACTTCGTTACATGACAGTATTATATAAGTTAATTTTTTAAAAAAATTATACTTATCACACGAAAGATTGCAGGTAACTATACCAACTCAGTATAAAAATGTTAATCCTCGTGGTCCTCTGGGACTAAGAGCTTCCCACTCATTCTGTAGTTCATTGTCATTATCTTCATGATCAAAACTAGTTCATCATAACATTGGATTCCATGGAAAGAAGGAAGAATGTGTGAGCTGACACACCAAATGTCTTCAGGCCCAATCTGGAAATGACATAAACTTCCTCCACTGACATTCCACTGGTAAGAACACAGTGATAGGGATTATACTTAATTGGAAGCCAAGCTGGAAAATTCATTTAGCTCTGTGGCCTAGTGCCCAGAATGGAGGGGTTTAGCTAGAAAGCTAGTACTTTACCATAGTTCCTAAAACTGACTCAAAAAGAGCTTGGAAATCTTTATAATTTTATAACCATTAAAGAAATTCAGTTAGTAATACAATATTTCATATTAAAAGAAAATAAAAACTAGAAACAATCAAGTGTCTGTAGATGTTGAAATAGATAAATCAATTATAGTAAATTCATACAATGGAATTCTATACATCATTGTATACCCCATGTAGGGCTACATGCAAAACAGGAATTTCTCAAATGATATTGAACTAAGGAAAATAAAAGTGGGTTCATATAGTATGCTTTTATTTGGGGGAAACTCCAAAAAGGAAAAGCTAAACAATGTTTGAGGATGCATGCATGGGTGACCAAGCTAGACAGAACAGAAAGGTGATTATTACTGTCAGTAGAGATTGGTTGCTCTTCGAGAAGACCAGGACTGTGCTTAGGAGCACACAGAGGGAGCCTCTGGACTGTTCCTGACCTGGATGATGTTTACACTGAATTGTTTTAGAATGGTCCTGTAACTGTACGTATGCATGTTAGACACTCTCAGGTATATATGATGTGGCTTACAACATATTTTTATGCCTATAGAGATCAGAGTCAACCTCAAAAAATAAAAATAAAGGACAAGGGTAAGCTTAATGATAAAACAGTTTTGTATTTTTACAAGAAAAAACAGATAGACCAATGGAATAGACCAGAGATCTCAAAAAATGACATTTTTATGTATGGATAATTAATACAAAGTAAAATTAGCAGCACCAATTAATAGGGAAAAGGTGTTTTGTTTAGGAGATCATTTGGGAGAAGGGACTTACTCCATGGAAGAGTATAAGACTGTATCCTACTTACCATCATCTAAGCAAGGTGGACTCATATGACTTAAAGAGCTAAAGGTGAAGTATAAGCTTTTGAGTTAACAGAAGGCAATGAGGAGAGTATCTCTTTTTTTTATTAAATTCTTTTATTGGTACATTGCAGGTATACAACACAATTACATTTCTCATTGGGAATTGTACCTTTACATGATGCATCTTGGTTCTTATTTTTTCCCCATTCCTAGCCCTCCCTTCACCACCTCCACCCTTCCCTATTTACAAAGACTTTATTTCCATTGTTTCCATTTCTCATCATTTTTCCTTTCCCTTCTTTCCTTTCCCCTGCCCCTCCCACTATCCCTACCCCTTTGGAGCTTTTCTTCCTATTTTACATTATCAATTACTCATTCTAATCATTGGTACATTTTAGGTATACAATGTAATGACATTCATCGTTGGAAATTTGCAGCTTTACATAGTCTCTCTTGGTTATTTTTCACCCTTGCCCAGCCCTCCCTTCAACCCTTCCATTCCACCCTATTTACAAAGATTTTGTTCCTATTTTTCCATTTTCTCATATTAATCCCATTCCCTTCTATCTTTTCCCCTAGCCCTCCCACTTCCTTCCCCTTTGCCCCTTTTCTTCCTATTTCACATTCCCTATTATACATTTAGTCCTTATTTACACTTTCAGTTTCTCACACCAGAGAAACTATTCAGTATTTATACATGTGTGTCCTATTTATTTCACGTAAGATTATCGCCTCAATGTGCATCCACTTAGCTATAAATGTCTCTAATTTCTCATTTTTTATGGCTGAGTAGTACTCCATTTTATTAAAAAACCCACATTTTCTTTATCCAGTCTCCAGTTGATGGGCATTTGGGCTGTTTCCAAGTTTTAGCTATTATAAACTGTGCTGCTATGAACATGGGCGCACATATATCACTGTGGTATGATTCTTTTAATTCTTTGGGGAAGATTCCCAGCAGTGGAATAGTGGGGTCAAATGGGACTTCCAGTTCTAGTACTTTGAGGTATCTCCATACTGACTTCCACAGTGCTTGCACCAGTCTACACTCCCACCAACAGTGGAGCAGGGTTCTCTTTCCCCACAGCCCCACCAGCATTTGTTATTGGTTGATTTCATGATAGCAGCCATTCTTTCTGGAGTGAAGTGGAATCTCAGCATTGTTTTCATTGGCATCTCTTGAATGACCAGTGATATTGAACATTTTTTCATGTATTTCTTTGCTATTTCTACTTCCTTGTCTGAGAAATGTCTGTTCATTTCAGATGCCCATTTTTGGATTGGGTCTTTAAATTTGGGAGGTCTGACCTTTTTAAGTTCTTTATAGATTCGAGATAGTAGACCTTTGTCTGAGGAAGAGCAGGTGAAGATTTCTTCCCACATTGTGGGCTGTCTCTTCACACTGCTGGTGGTTTCTCTTGCTGTGCAGAAGCCTTTTAAGAAGAAGAGATCCCACTTCTTGATTGTTTGTGCTAGTTCATGGGCAACTGAGGTTTTGTTCATAAAATCTTTTCCTACACTAATGTCTTCAAGAGTTCTCCCTAACCTCTGTTCCAACTGGTTTAGAGTTTCTATTTTAATATTTAGATCTTTAATCCATTTTGATTTTAGTTTAGTGCATGGTGAGAGATATAGGTCTAGTTTTAATCTTTGGCAAGTTGAAGCCCAATTTTTCCAGCACCTTTTATTAAAGAGTCTATCTTTCCTCCAGTGAGGGTGTTTGGCTCCTTTATCGAACATGAGATGGCTGAGTGTGTCTGGCATTGTTTCTGCATCTTCTAATCTGTTCCACTGGTCCTCAGGTCTGTTTCTTTGCCAGTACCATGCTGTGTTTATCACAGTAGCTTTGTAGTATAGTTGCAGGTTTGGGATTGTGATACCCCCTGCCATGTCTCTGTTACCTAGAATTGCTTTTGCTATTCTGGGTCTCTTCTTGTTCCAAATGAATTTTTGGATTGTTTTCTCAAGGTCCATGAAGTATCCTGCTGTGATCTCAATTGGAATTGCATTAAATCTATGTAGCAGTTTTGGAAGTGTGGCCATTTTCTCTATATTAATCTTTCCTACCCAGGAGCAGGGGATGTCTGTCCGTTTTCTGATATGATCTTCAATCTCTCTTTTCAGAGTGTTATAGTTTTCAGAGAAGAGGTCTTTGATTTCTTTCATTAGGTTGATTCCTAGGTATTTCAGTTTTTTGGATGCTATTGTGAAAGGAATTATTTGCCCTATTCTCTAGGACAGTATGTTTATGGTCCAGAGGTAGGGATAGATTAGTGAAACAAAATTTTAAAAACACAAGCCCTAAGACCAAAAACAATTGATCAAATGGTGAGTTATCAAAATTAAGGATTTTCTTTAAATAATGGATACCATGGACCAAATGAATAGCTGACCTTCAGAATGAGAAAGATTTGCAAGGTTAAACTGACAAGGTATAAGTAGAATATATTTGGAGCTCTTGAAGATAACAACAGGGATATTAACCCCAAAGAGCAACAGCCAAATAGTGTGAAGAAGCAATTTTCAAAAGAAGATGGGGAATAAAATATGTGAAAGATGCTCAGAATTTTTAGTAATGAAAGAAGCACAAACTATAACAGCATTTTAAAATTACTTTGTACATATTAGACTAGCAAAAGTTAAAAGGCTTAATACTGCCAAGTGCTGGTGGGAGGTGGGGGAATGAGGAATTTCATGCATTGTTGGAAGTCTGGGCTCCTGAAGCTCTCCTGAAGCCACAAGACAGCTCAGCAAGTGAGCTCACAACACTGCCTCTTTCCTCACCTCATTAGCTCCAAGTTTGGGGTTTGCTCAAGCCCTGCTGACTTACACAAAATGAAACCCTATACTCTGCTTTCAAGAGAATTTGGGAATACAGCTTCTCTTTCTACTTTTGCAGGCCAGGTACATGTAGAAGAGTGGACTCTGTCCCTTACTTGGGGCTGGGGCACCAGTCTTACATAATGCCACCCTCTATGAGTCTAGTATGCTGGAAGGGGGTAAAACACTACACCCATAGGACTTTGGGAAAGAGAGTGAAGGTGTTGAGCCAGTGTCTCATCATCATCCCAGAAGTAAGACCCAGGTACACACTCAGTGTTAGTGATATATTTGTGTTTATTGCTTTTCACAGTACGGGAAGAACTTGTCTATAGCAGGAAAATAAAGTGCATGTTCTTTGCCCAAACATTTTCTCATGTAATGTGGTTGTTCACAAAAGCAATTTATTAGAGATGGAAAGGCCATAATTAGTACAGTCAAGGGCAAATCATCCAACTGGAGAAAACCAAGAGAAATGTTCTTAAGAGAATACAATGGAAAAAATTAACACACTCAGTTTCTTTCTCTCCCATTCGTGGCAGGAAAAGCTCAGCCATCAGGGATGCCTTTGGAATACGATGAGGTAAATGCCTATCACAAAATCGTGTTCCCCAAGCTCCAGGCTTTGCACTCCAGAGGAGCTCTGTGGTTTCTAAGAGCCAACTGGTGGATCACAGGAACCGCAGAATGTCATCGATTCTATCAAGAAGTAAAACTTAAATGACATGCAGATGGAGCACTCTGGACTCTTACCAATTTCCACTACAAACATATAGTTGGCCTCAATGGTGAATCTGAAGATTGTCTGTGGAATGGAAACTGGAGATTTTGACAATAAATTGTTCATGAATGGATTCTAAAAAATCCACCAATATTCAAAATAATCATTTGTGAGTGCTAAAAGTTACACATACGCAAATATAGAGACATAAATATTGGAAATAATAAAGTCAGATGTGCCTCACCAACAGGTTTAAAATGTTTGTCCTTTTCTTATCTTTATATTGTTACATTCTTTTCTAGGATGTTTTTCTATTGAATACTCTTAACAAATCATAAGCTTTTAGAACTTGTTCTGGTTCTAGGGACCCAGGTGCAGATATTGAATATGAGCCTAAGTTGCCCAAGATAGATGCCACATACTTGTTTTCTCACCTACATCACCTACACGGTGGGCTGAGTACTCTCTTTGTGCTGTTAAACTCAAAAGTGGCCAATGACTCAGTTAGGTCAATGAAATAATGATAGGAGTAATATAGTCACTTCCAGGCAGAAATGCTAAGGGCCACTGTGGTTCAGTAACTCTTTGCTCTTTACCCCTACCCCAAACTGGTAGTATTATAGGTTTACTTTCTTCTGCCAGACTGGATCCTCTATTGGTGATGGTGGGACATGGGGTGGCAGCAAACCCACATGGACAGATGTTTTGAGCAATATAGAAGCCATAGTTATAAGCCTTTGTCAGACCATCCTGTATTAGTTCATTCTTTTTCATTTGTTGTGTATCATAATGTATTTATTCATTTTACAATTGATGAGCATTTTTGTTGTGTCCAAAATTTTGTACACTATAAATAAACTGCAATGAACTTTCTTATACAATGTATTTTAATACAAATATGTGAAGATTTTTGTTGGGTGAATAAACAGACCTGGAATTACTAATTGCTTTTTTGTTTATATATGTATATATAGAGACATATACATGTTTATATAAACATATGTAAAAAAGAAAAAAGAATCAAGGTGTGTTATGTCCATGTACCAACTCCCTGTGATAATTGTAATCATCATGTACTATAAATATATCCTCATAAAAAAATAATGCTGGAGAGTTTTAGTGGCTCCACTTCCTGGCCAACACTTAGCAGCATCAATTTTCTGCTCCCCCTCCCCTCCCCTCCCCTCCCCTTCCTCCTCCTCTTCCTCATTCCTTTTGACCATTCTGACGGGCATACAGTAATATCTCATTCCATCCTGCAGATAACCAATGGATTTGAACACCTCATCATGTTTAGAATCAGCGAGAAACCTCTTTGTGCAGTGAAAGTTCAATATTTTGCCCATTTAAGAAGCTGAGTTGACTTTTTTAGTGGTTTCTAGGTATGAATCTTTCACAGATATCTGTATTGAAAATATGTTTTCACATTTTGGTGAGTCTTTCTATCTCTGTAATCATGTCTTGAACAGAAAATCTGCAATTTTAATGAAGATGGATTTACTTACATTTATATATATGTGTGTTGCTATTGTATTTTGTTTGAAATCTTTGTTTTCCCTAAAGTTATAAATATACTTCTCTAACATTTTATGTAAGTTCTATTGTTTTATTTTCCATATTTATATTTAACAATTATTGGAAAGTATTTGGGGGCATCCCATAAGTAGGAATCAAGACTCCTTTGTTGTCATATGTATATCCAGTTGATATATCATTTATTGAAAAAAATTCTTTCTCCACTGCATTACATAGGGGCACTATATATAAGGGCACTTTGCCATAAGTAAGGTAAACATATAGTTTTGAGTCCATATCTGGACTTTTTTTTGACACAGAGTTTTGCTAAATTACCACACTGAGCTCAGCCTCCTATATATCTAGACTTTTAAATTCTCTTCCAGAGGTTTGTTTGTCAATCATTGCATCAATAATACATTATTTTAATTGTATTTATAACAAACCTTGGTTTTGGCAGTAAATTTCTCCAAATTTGCTTTTCCTCCAAAATTTTATGACTATTTAAATTATTTTCATTTCTACTTAAAAATTAAGAATTAACTTGTCAATTATACAAAACTTTGCTATGATTTTTATTAAAATATAATTGAAAGTATAAATTTAGGGAGAATGGACATTAAATTTTGAGTCTTTCAAGATCTGAAATTGGTAGATGTGTGCATTTAGATTTTCTTAATTTCTATCATTAAAGCTTTGCAGTTTTCTGAGTTGAGATTTTGAATTTTTTTGTTAAATGCTAATAATTTTGTCAGTTCTAGTACTCTTATAGATAATATCTTTTAAAAATTTCATTTTCAAATTGCTACTATACAAGAACAAATGATTCTTATATAGCTAGCTATGTAGGTAAACTCGTATTAAATTTAATAGTTTATCTGTAGTATCTTTGGAGTTATCTACACATCAGTCATGTTATCTGCAAATAATGAATATTCTAGATCTTCTTTTCCCATCTTGAAGTCTATTCTTTTTCTTAACTCTAATTTATATTTCTTGTAAGTTAAAATATTGAATATTCTTCTCTCTTTCTAAATAAGGGAAAGCTTTTAATTTTTCAGCAGATATGATGTCTGCTACAGTATTTTTTCCCTTTGGTAGATATTATTTGTTTGATTAAGAAATTTGCATTCTATCACTAATTTAGTAAGAATTTTATTATAAATGCTAATTTAAAAAAATGCTTTTTTGCATCTATTGAGATGATCAGATTATTTTTCTGCTAATAATTTAATTGCTTTAAAACTTTAAGTCAAATTTGTAAACTGGGCATGGGCCCTACTTGGTTTTGAGGTTATCATCTTTTTTATATATTGTGGATTCAATTGTCTAATATTTTACTTAAGATATTAATGCCCATATTCATTATAAAGATTGATCCGGACTTTTAATTTTTCTTTTTTCTAGTTTACTTATCAGGTTTCAGTATCAAAGTTATACTTGCCTGGTAAGCAGTAAGAGGTATTCCTTTTTTTTCTATTCCCTGAAAGAGTTAATACAAAATTTAGTATTTTTCCTTCCTTAAATGTTGGAAGAATTCACTCATGAAGGTACCTAGAATTGAAGACATCCTTTAGGGAGATTTTAAATTAGATATTTAATTTCTTTACTAAAGATAAAAATTGAGATTTTTTTTCTATTTCTTCTTGAGTATGTTTTTGTATGCTTGGGTATTCATTCTTTTCCACTAAATTTGCAAATTTAGTGCCACAAACCAGTCCATAATATACTTTTGTGATTTTTAAATACTTTTATAATGTTCTTCACTTACATGTACAGAATTATCCCCCACCCCACTCTCCCTCTCCCTCCAGCTCTTTCTCTTCCTCTCTGTTAGTTTTACTAGGAATTTGTACTTTTATTGGTTTTTCCAAACATTTATCTTCTCTGTTTTATTATGATAAAATTCAAATACTATAAAATTCACCATGTAACCATTTTATAGTGTACAATTCAATAGAATTTAGGACATTCTTAATGTGCAACTATCATGTTTCTTTTGTAACAGAATATTTTCATCACCTCAAAAGAAAAACTTATTAAGTAGTCACTTCCCATTTTCCTCTCCCTCCGGCCCTGGCCAACTATTAATCTGCTTCTGTGTCTATTGATTTGCCTATTCTAACTATTTCATATGAATAGAACTATCCTGAGGTATGTTGGCTTTTATGTATGGCTTCTTTCACTTAGCATAATCATTTCTGGGTGCATCCTTGTGATACCATGTCTCAGGTATAATTTTTTATGGCTGAACAGCATTCCATACAACAGATATTCTCTCTTTAAGTTTGTTTTTCTGTTTCATTGATTGATGGTGTTTATCATTATTTCCACAGTTCTACTTTGTTTTTTGTTTCAGCTTTTTGACATGCGTCCTTAGTAATTGAATTGATAAATTTCATTAGTTTTGAGGTTCTATTTTTAGCTGCAAATATATTTAGGCTCACTAAATGTTGACATACAAACTTGAGAGTCCTATCCTTTCTGGCCAGGTGACTTTGTGTGATATGAGGGTAGAACCACCGCTCCTATCTCTACCAGACTGTTTTGAGCGGATATAAAGTAAAAGCACATGGTAAACTAACTTCTTCTGGATTTGGAAAACACTTTATCATTTACAATGTAGTTGCTTTATATTTGTATAGTGGTTTCATAGACGTTTTCTTTTGTTTCATACAGCAAATTCACAGAAATTATTTCCCTTTGATAATATTATTTCTGCTACTGTAGAATTTCAAGAAGTGACCAGGAGTTCAGTCTCCAAGACCCAGTGTTTTCCCCCCACTTTTACTATTGCTGCCTTATCCAGAATGATGTTAATGACATTCTTAGCATCTTAGAATTTTACACTTTCCAACACTTGAGAGCACTGCAACCCACAAGGTCTAACATCTGCTGCAAAACAGTTTAAATGTGGCTGCCAAATCCACCCTTCCATGCTTATGCAGAATTAAGCATCACAACTTTGGTTCCTCTCGCTAGCAATTCATTGAGACTTTTTACTAAATGTGCAGTAAGTGGGGATTCTAGTGGGAAATAAAAGACTGGGTACCCAAATATACGAGGCATGATAAAAAATACAGTGAATGTTAAAAGAACTTTTAAAAGTACATTACAGTAAATGACAGTTTGTCATTAATCTCTCTCAACATATCCCCCTGACTTTGGACACACTAATCCAATCATTCTCTCCACTTTGGGAAGATGTCCTGGAAGTTCTCTTTCATGTCTTTAGTTGTGCTGTTATGGCTACCTCAGTGACTGAGTGGATTCAAAATGTTTATCTTTCATGGTGATTTTTATTTTGGGAAATAGCCAGAAGTCACATAATGCCAGATCTAGTGAAGAAGATGGATGAGGAAACCCTGCAATTTTTTTTTTTAATTTGAGACAGAGTCTAAATATGTAGTTCAAGCTGGTCTTGAACTCACTATGTAATCTAGGCTGGCTTTGAACTCAGTGATTCTCCTGCTTCAGCTTCCCATGCTAGGATTATAGGCGTGCACCACCAC
>NW_004624813.1:1850745-1989233 GCF_000247695.1 Heterocephalus glaber | reverse complement strand
GGTACAAGCACCCAATGATAAATGTAAACATATTGTATACCTAAAATGTACCAATAAATATATTTTTTAAAAAAAGAAAGATTGGGAAATAACAAGGCCTTCCTCATCCTTCATGGCTTTTCCTGTATTTACTCTTCAAACAGGCAGAGCAATCATAAAGGCACAGGTCTCAATCTGGTAGAAGAAATTTCAAGTTCAACTAGATTCAGATAACATAGAAATATACTTTTCCCTTCTAAGAAATGGGCATCAGCAGCATAGAAAAATCAATCTTGGTCAAGAAGAGCAAAGCAAGAGACAGTATAATACCAGACTTCAAGCTATACTACTACAAAGCAACAGTGATAAAAAGTCATGATATTGGCACAAAAACAAACATGTGGCTCAATGGAAATAGAATAGAGGATGTGGGAACATCCTGGCCACTTTTAGATATGTGACCATTGATAAAAGGGCCAAATGCATATGTTGGACTAAAGATAGCCTATTCAACAAGTGGTGCTGGGAAAACTGGTTAGCTATTTGCAGAAGATTGAAAACGGAAATCAAAATATGTCAAAATTCTAAACATTAAAATAGAATTATTGTACCTACTGGAAGATAAAATAGATTGAATAATTGAAGTATAGGTGTCAGAAAGGATTTCTTAAACAGAACCACAATTGCACAAGAAATAAAAGCCAGAATGAACAAGAGAAATTACATCATATTAAAAATCTTCTGCATAGCAAAGGAATCAATTAATAGATGAAGGGGCAACTACAGAATGGGAAAAAACCTTGCTAGCTCTTCATCAGATAGAGGACTAATATCTAGAATATATAAAGAACTAAAAATTTCGACTACCTAAAATAAATGACTCAATCAAGAAATGGGCAAATAAAATGAACAGACATTTCTCAAGGGAAGAACTACAAATTGTCAACAAATATATGAAAAAATGTTCAACATCACTGGCAATTAGAGAAACACAAATTTTTAAAATGTAAGATTCCATCTTACTCCAGCAAGAATGGCAGTCATCACAAAACCAAAAAAGTAAAAAATGCTAGCATGGCTGTGGAGAAAAAGAAACCCTCCTACATTGTTGGTGGGAATGTAAACTAGCACAACCATTATAGAAATAATTATGGAGATTTCTCAAAGAACTAAAATTAGAAATTCCATGTGAACCAGCTATCCTCCTTGTAGATATCTTCCACAAAAAGCTAAAGACATCACACTATAGCAATGCATGCACAACAATCTTAATAGCAGCACAATTCATAATAGCTAAATCCTGGAAGCAGCCTGTATATCCAACAACAGATAATTGAATAAAGAATATGTGGTATCTATCCACAATGGAATACTACTTGGCTATAAAGAATGACAAATTTGAGACATTTGTAAGAAAACTGATGCACCTGAAAAATGTAATGCTGCATGAAATAAACCAGGCACACAAGTTTAAATATCATATGGTACTTCTTGTTTGAGTGAAGCAAAGTACAAAGAGCACAATAAAAAATGGATAGAAGGAGACAAGGGGATGGATTTCTTTCTTGCAAATGTGAGGGGGATCAAGAGAACATGGGGTGAGGAGAGGGGGAGTGGATGGGAAAATAAGTAGAATAAAGATGCCATGTACAGAAATATAATAACCTCAATGAATGTAAACATTATATGTTATAAACATGAGCTAAGACTAATAACATGAACAAGAAAGATGAGAGAGAAAGGGGACTTAGAGGAAGAGGAGGAGATGAGAGGGAATAGGAAAGGGATTGAATAAAGAACCAGTCCTGTGAGCAGCGGTGTGAACCAGAGCAGTGTGGCTGCAGGCAGATCCTAACCAGAGCCCTGCCCTGACCTAAGTGGCTTGGGCACACAAGCTTCAGCCAGAGGCTCACCCTGATAATATTGGTAAGTGTGTGGAGACCCTAGCCAGAAGCCTACTCAGACACCAGGTTCAGAGGTGCACAGCCCCCAGCGAAAGGCCCTCCCAGACAACAGGTACATAGAGGGGCAGACCCTAACCAGAGGCATACCTAGATACCATCCTAAGTGTGCATAGGTCCCAGCCAGAAGCCCACCCAAACAACAGGTCAGCTCAGGGATCCAGAAAGAAAACATTCTGAACCCAGAAATTGGTACACTGGTAAGTAGCAGAGAAAAGGCCACTCGATGGCTTGCTGAGAATTGAAGAACACTGGGTGAGCAAAAAGTTGCCTCCACAAAGGCACAGCAGGCTGCATCTGTTGAAATGAGAAGACATCTAAATAAGTCTCAAAAGCAGACTTCCAGATCACTGAAGGAAACCCCAAAGGGAAACCAGATGAAACAATCTGATATTCAACCACCTGGACTCCCTGAACTGGCAATGAAAGAGGATATGGAAAAAATGAAATCAGAAATAATTTGTCAGATAAAAATAGAGATTGGGCCCATAGTGCAAAACATGATTAATAAATCTAGCAAAGACACAGAAGCTGAGGAACATGGTGGAATCCGAACATAGGAAACAAAAGGAATCCATAAAACAGGTGTAAACAGATTTTCAGGAGATTAAAAACTCCATTGAAAGTTTACGAAGTAGAATGAGTGAGTATGAGGACAGAATTTCAGATATAGAAGACAGTATTGCAATTAGTGACCAGGAAAAGTTTAATTTCTTAAAGATAGTAAGGGACCATGAGAAATCAATACAGCAGCTGTTAGATGATGCAAAGAAGAATAACATAAGATTGATCAGAGTCAATGAAGAAACAGGAGAGAGTGCAGATGACATAAAAAATCTGTTCACAGAAGTAATGGCAGAAAACTTTCCAAGTAGGGGAAAAGAACTTGACATACAGATAAGTGAGGCACATAGGACTTCAAATAGACTTGATCAAAAGAAATCTACACACAGGGATATAATAGTTAAGATTCGAGAAACCCAACGGAAGAACAAAATTCTACAAACAGTTAGGGAAAAGAAATAAATCACATACAAAGGAAAGCCTATCAGAATCACAGCAGACTTCTCAACATAAACCCTTAAGGCAAGAAGAGCTTGGAGTGATATATTCCAAGCCCTAAGAGAAAACAACCTCCAACCCAGATTGATGTACCCTGCAAAACTATCTTTCAAAATGGATGGAGAAATAAGATACTTTCATGACAAAGAGCACCTTAGGAACTTCATGAATACCAAACCAGCACTCCAAAAAATTTTAGACAATATCCTAGGAAAAGACAATGAGAATCACAACCCCAGGAAGCCCAGCAGAATGAATCCATTGGGCATGAAAAGATATTAAATACAAGGGGTAGACTCTAACAAAAAGAAAAAGTCATGACAAAGATAAGTCATACATATCATCATGTAACCATCAATACATATCATAATATAACCATCCATGTTAATGGTCTCAATTCACCAATCAAAAGAAATAGACTGGCAGAATGGGTCAAGTAGGAAGATCCAATGATATGCTGCATACAAGAAACGGACTTAATTCAAAGAGAAACTCATAGACTGAAAGTTAAAGAGTGGAATACAATACTCCATGCAACAGAAACCCCCCCCCAAAGCAGGAGTAGCTATTCTCTTTGCAGATCAAGTGGATTTAAAATCAACACTGATGAAGAGAGACCAAAAAAAGACACTACATCCTTGTAAAGGGAACAATCCAAAAGGAAGAGATGACAATCATAAATATCTATGCACCAAACACTAGTGCACCCAACTATATGAATACAATTGTAGTAGGGGACCTCAACACTCCACTGTCACAAATAGATAGATCAACTAGACAAAAAGTAAACAATGAAATACTAGAACTCAACCAAACTCTCTCCACGCACTAAACTAAAATCGAAATGTATTAAAGATCAAAATATTAAAACAGAAACACTAAACCAGGTGGAACAGAGGTTAGGTAGAACTCTGAAAGACATTGGCATAGGAAAAGATTTTATGAACAAAACCTCAGTTGCCTGTGAACTAGCACAAACAATCAACAAGTGGGATCTCTTCTTATTAAAAAGCTTCTGCACAGCAAGAGAAATCACCAACAGTGTGAAGAGACAACCCACAATCTGGGGAAAAATTTTCACCTGCTCTTCTTCAGACAAAGGTCTATTACCTAAAATCTATAAAGAACTTTAAAAAATCAGACCTCCCAGATTTAAAGACCCAATCCAAAAATGAGCATGAGAAATGAACAAACATTTCTCAGACAAAGAAGTAGAAATACCAAATAAACATATGAAAAAATGTTCACCATCACTGGTCATCACAGATGCAAATGAAAACAACACTGATAGTCCACCTCACCCCAGAAAGAATGGCTACTATCATGAAATCAACCAATAACAAATGCTGGAGGGGCTGTTGGGAAAGAAGAACCCTACTCCACTGCTGGTCGGAGGGTAGACTGGTGCAATCACTGTGGAAATTAGTACAGAGATACCACAAAGAATTAGGATTGGAAGTCCCATTTGACCCAGCTATTCCCCTGCTGGGTATCTTCCTAAAAGAATTAAAAGAATCATACCACAGTGATAGTATGTGCACCCATATTCATAGCAGCACAGTTTGTGATAGCTAAAACTTGGAAACAGCCCAATTGTCCATCAACGGGAGACTGGATAAAGAAAATGCGGGATTTTAAAAAATAAAATGGAGTACTACTCAGCCATAAAGAATGAGAAATTAGAGGCATTTATAGCTAAATGGAGGCTCATTGAGGCAATACTCTTAAGTGAAATAAATAGGACACATATGTGTAAATACTGAATAGTTTCTCTGGTGTGACAAACTGAAAGTGTAAATAAAGTCTAAAAGTTAAAACAGATAATGTGAAATAGGAAGAAAAGGTGCAAAGGGGAAGGGAAAGTGGGAAGGGTAGGGGAAAGGAAAGAAGGGAAGGGAATTAGTATAAGAAAATGAAAAAAATAGAAACAAAGTCTTTGCAAATAGGGAGGGGTGGAGGGATTGAAGGAAGGGCAGGGGAATGGGGAAAAAAAGAACCAAGAGAGATTATGCAAATGCCCAATGATGAATGCCATTATATTGTATACCTAAAATGTACCAGTAAAATTAATAATATATAAAAAAGAAAAAAGAACCAAGCTGTATGACATACATGTACCCACTCCCCTAGGTGATTGGAAATTTTATGTACTGCAAACATGTACCAAGAAAAGAAAGAGAGAGAGAGAGAGAGAGAGAGAAAGAAAGAAAGAAAGAAAGAAAGAAAGAAAGAAAGAAAAAGAAAGAAAGAAAGAAAGAAAGAATCAGGATCCAGAAAGCACCTTTTGTATTTGGGCAGGTGCCATTATCCTTCCCTGCATAGCAAATTAACCTCTGAATTTTGTGGGAGGGGAAGGAGATGAAGGATACTTAGGAAGATTAAGCATTTAGGTTACCAAAGAAGTTAACTTAAGATGTGGTCTCTCCTTGTAGCCATCCCATATTGTTGTATCATATGAGTTGAATTGGGAAAACTTTGTTGTTGACCCTGAAAGCAAAGCCATAAAGGGACAGGAAGGGAAGGAAGACAAAATGGGTTGAGAAAAGAAGGAAAGAGGATAAATATCCAATGGCCTCAAACAAAAGCTTTTTGTCCTACCTGAGTTCTCTGGTGCCCACAGGACAACTGGTTAGAGGAGGAGAGAGTGGCATCTGTACTCCCCCAGCACACTCTCAGCTCCCGGCTCTTCATGCCCTCTTTCTGCTCAGCCTTTGGCACTCATTCAGACTTCTAAAAATACTTGAGCAACTGCCCTGTACCAGAAATGGGCAAAAGAGAAGGTAGGCAGCAGAGTTGGGCCCTCCCACCATTTGCCCTATGCTGGAGGAAAGCAGGCTACATGCAAGTGAAGGAACAGAGGAGCAAGCTGCCTCCACAGGGCAAGGGGCACTGTGCCTACAGTGATGGTTAGAGCCCCCAACCACAGAAGCAGCACCGTCTCCATCAGTCACAACTGAATCCACCACTACTTGGAAGAAGAATCATAGACCTTGCTGTGGCTGTTTATGGAACGTCTCTGGAGGAGGCAGAAGGGTCCATGCTGTGTGAGCTCTCTTGGGAGAACTGAGGAAGTAGCTATTTAGCAACCAGTGTTTAAGTCACTATACTAACAGCTGGTAAGTACATTCATGACAACATCTGCTATCAGCTCTGGTGGGGGGGACAGGGGCAGGGGAGCTACTGCAGATGGTACCATTGGGAAATGACGGAAAGCAGATTCCAGACCAAGAGCAGCCGCGAAGGTGAAGGCAGCGACGCAGTAGGCTTGGCAAGTGTGCAGAAGGGCAAGAAAGCTGCTGCTACCGCCTCTCTGTGCTGGGTAAACATAGGCCAGCTCTTGTGGGGCCTCTTAGGCCATGATAAGAAAGTAAGATGAGAAGCTGTGGAAAAGAGGGTTGTAAGCAAGGAAATGATATGATCTGATGTACATGTTTTAAAGCTTATCTGGGCTGCAGGGAGACAGGGAGGAGGGATTGGGAGAGAACAGTGAGGGGGTTGTTCTGGCCCAGAGACCATAGTAGCCTGGGCCATCGAGACAGCAGTGGAAATGGAGAGCAGTGGGATGATTTGATATTTATTTGGGAGTTGTGACTTTCAAGATATGCATGCATTTTTCTTTTTTTTTTTTTTTTGCCAGCTCCATTCTCCTAGTCTCTCTTTTTTTTTTTTTTTACTTTTATTAGTACATGTTTGAAATACATAATGATGACATTCACTGCAGGGGGTTAGTACAGGTACATAATATATTTCAGGTCCCTTCTTTTTCCCCCTTCCCTCCACCCCTTTTATATTCCCAGCATCAGATTCATTTATTTATCGTAGAAGACCTGTTAAAGTTCATTATCATATATACAGACTGAAAAGAGGACTAATAGGCCAAGGAACATAAAAAACACGTAAGACAATTGTACTAAGTCAAGGTACACTTTTAGGTATGTTATCCATGCTGAATTACAATACCTTTTTCCCCTGTTATCTGTCTCTTATTTCATACCTTACGTATATGGAGCTTTTCATATAAGAGTTTTTCATGTAATATTTAAGCTTGAATGCATACGCATTTTTTCCAATATCCTTCTCCTCAAGAAGTAGAGCTTAATTCCTCTCTCCTTGAAGGTGAACTTGAATGGCGTTGCTATTAACAAATAGAACATGGTAGAGACTGGGGATGGCACCTCCCGAATTAGGTCATTAGAAAACTGAGGCCTCCACTGGGGATACATGCTGTTTCACCTGTCAGACCCCTTGCTCTGGGGGACTCACGTGCCTTGTTCTCCTGCAGCCCTGTGTAGAGGCCACTGTGTCAAGGGACTGATGGCCACCAAGAACTTCGGAAGGTGATCTTACTCCCCCACGCACTCAAGCCCAGCCTCCAGAGAACGCAAAACCACAGCTGACAGCTAGCTGAACTGGCAACTTCTGAGTGACCATACAAGATTACTATACCATGGCTGCACTTGTGTCTGCAGGATCTACAAGATAAGGAATGTTTTAACAGCTAGATTTTGCCATAATTTGTTATGCAGTAATAAATAACTAACAGAGAATAAAACAGGCATGACAGTTCATACTTGTAACCCCACCACTTGAGAGATTGAGCCAGGAGGATCTCTGTGAGTTTGAGGCCAGCCTGGGCTACAAAGTGAGTTTTGGCCAGCCTGAACTAGACAGTAAGATCTTGTCTCAAAAAAGCAAGCAAACAAGCAAACAAACAAAAAAGGCAGAGAACAGAGCCTAGAGCACTGACTGATACATTTGGAGCAAGGATGTGTGAGAGAAAGCAATGGACAAAAAGAGATGTGTAGATTTAGGACATGAGCAACTTGATGGTAGCAGTGCCATTTACTGAATTGTGGGGAACTTGGGAAACATAACAAGTCAGGGAGGGGCACTGAGGTTTCTTCTTCGGATATGTTTTGAAGGGACTGTTCGACGTCCCGGTGGAAATGTCAGTGAGGCAGCCTCCTGAGCCCTGCCCAAGCTCCGTAGCCATTGTTTGAGAGCAAGGGAGTTTCTGGTGGACATCTCCAGTCTTCCACACTCTCTATAACCCACGCTCATGTGCTTTGTGTTCCTTTGACTCAAGTATAGAATTTGCCCAGTTAAACCGCCCTTTGCGTCCAAGTTATTGAATCCCATGGTTCCTTCTCTGTCTTAATCATATTCACTCATAACCACTCCCTTTCTTCAAATACTTTCTGCTCTTGAATTCTGTAGTCCTACTCTCTCTCCCATAGGCCCCCCTGCTCCACGGAGTCACCCAGGTCACAGCTTGTGGCTAGCTAACCTGGAGAGTTTGGGGGACTGTATTCAGGTGTCTGCTTCCTCAGTGGAGATGGCTGGAGGGCTGGCTGTCACGGGACACTCTGTCCTCCCCGAGTCCCCGGCCTTTCACATCGATGCCCCAGGGGGTGGTCAAGTTCCTTACCCAGAAGCTCAAAGTTTAAGAGCAAGTGTTCCAGGGGGAGCAAAGAAACTGAGCAGTAGTTACAGAGTCAGAGGGGGTTCCCCTAGAAAACTACGGTTAGTGACAAAGGCATATGGATATCTGAGAATAGTCTGGGAAAGAGGGAGAGATGCACCTTGCCAAAGAAAGAAGGCATGACTGGAATTAAAAGAAGGAGAGGGACCCACAGCAAAGGAGAAGCTGGCAAGAAATACCTCTTGATAACAGGAGGGCAGAGAGACTCGGGTGTGCAGAGGCGCTGCCTTCCTTCCAGGTGCTCAGTCAGCCCGCTCTATTTCTGTTCCCTAGCATAGGTGCACGTCAATATCTCATGCATGCACGCACTTTCCTAACCCTAGCCCTAGCATAGGTGCACGTGCCTGAGGAACACGCTTCGCTGATGTCTTTGTGGACACCCCTGCTGGAATATAAGCTTGGCGGAGACGTTTGTCGCGTCTCCTAGCATCTAGAACCGCTCCTAGAAGGTGGCAGATGCAGCGTGGCGGAGGGAAGGAGCGAATGCTCAGGGAGCGACACGCTTGTGTGGCGCCAAGTCAGAGGTGGCCCTGAGATGGTGAGAAGGTGGCCGGTGACACCGAGTAGAGGCAGCCCAGGAGGACAGAGTGGGATCGTGGGGGTTCCAGCCACGTCCTCTCCTGTGCAGTGCTCAGGTTACTGAACCAGTGTGAACCACTCCGAGCAGGACTTTGGGGACGCAAAGTGAGAGCTCAGCACTGAGGGACTCGGCTTTCCCACGGGTATTTCCTCCAACTAGCTTGCCCCGCGCCGCCTGTCCGGTCTTAGGCACCTGTTCTTGCTCTCCTCTCTTTAAAGTCTCGGGGTGTAGAAGGAGACCCTGGCGGGGCGCGGGCGCGGGGAGCGCGCGGGGCGGGACGGGGCGGGGCGGGGCGGGGCCTCCTCCGATCGGGTCCGCACCGCCGCCCGAGCTCCGGTCAGAGCACCGCGAGCCATGGCGAGGCTACTGCTGCTCACCTTCGTGGGGCTGGTGCTGGCTCTCCTCAGGGACCACCACTCCTCCTACCAGTAAGTCGGGCTGAGGTGAGGCGCCCCGCCAGTGCCAGCGCCGGGAGCACACTGCCCCCAAAGCAGGGTCCGGGCAGGTGCTGGATTCGCATCCCATCCCACCGGTGCTCCACGGATGGCCGGCCAGTCTCGCGTGCCGCTTGGAAACGCGCGAAAGGCAGTTGCCAGAGCTGTGAGAGGCCACGCTGTCCTCACACAGAAACTGATGTGTGGTGAGGAGCTGTGTGGCGGGCTACACACCCACTTCTCAACCTGGCTGAGAAAACTCGGTAACCAGCCTGGGCTCCCTGGGCTCCCTGCGGTCCCTGCGGTCCGCTGCTTTAGGGATAGGAGAGCCCATGAGGAGCAGTGACACATCCTCCGGAGGCGGGAAGAATCCCGATTTGAGGCCACGCTAGGGGGCACAGAACGCCTGCATGCGGGCGGCCCGGGTGCACAGGAGCAGGGGTCCACCGGCCCCAGCAGGCTGGAAGGAGAGGGGATAAACCCTGGTGTCCGTGCTTGGTGTCCCCTGCTTGGCTCTTCCCTCTAGTGTGGGATGGTGGGCAGCCCTTTTGACCTCAAAACTTGGCTCCTGCAGTAAAAGGGAAACCGCGAGGCACACTCACATACAAAGCGCCTAGCGTGAGGCCTGGAACATAGTAGCTGTGCAATAAACGTTACTTCCCTGCTTCTCTTAGAAATGTTGAGCAACCTGCTGGGGTGCTGGAGGTGGGGGGACCTTTTAAGAATGTATCAGAAGTTTAGTGGTAGCTCTTTCGGAAGTTCAAAGTCTAGAGCTCACCCTACAAGGTTTAGTCAATAATATGCTATTTATTCTGAAGTCAAACATTAATATAAACACAACATTTTGGATTTTTTTTTTAAATGTGTGCTCTTATGGTCTAATTAGCAGCTTTCACTTAGGATAGGTTTTAAACACCCTTGTGATTTTTTTCTTCTAATCACTATTTTGAAATCACAAAATATTAGAAAAATATTAGAAAAAAAGCGGTTAGTGATTTCAGTTTTTAAGTCATGGAAAAAATACTGTGACTTTTCATTAATCACAGTACTGTTGTCAGGAGAGATTACACAGAGAGGGAAGATGGGGCCAGAGCCTCCTGGAGCAGGCCGCCCAGGGGCAGGAAGGGAAATCAGCCCACTGTTCACTGTTGGAAGGCACAAATGCCTTGCTACCGGTTCCGGTCAGGTCCAACGTCAGGCCCTGCCTGACACTACTGAACTGACTGGCCTTGCTTCACAGATTCCCCAGGGGTTGGTGTGCAGCTCTGTAAAGGACATTCAATTCTGCCATCCCCCATGTTAGAGCCAGAGCAAAAGGTCCTGAATGATCAGAAGATAACCTTTATCCCCTTTTCAGAGAGACGGCATCTGCCTCTCAGGGAGGATCATGAGCCTGCCCAAGGGAGAGAAGGGAAGCAAAGCGATGCCAGACCCACAAGGTGCCTTAGCCTTGGATCTGCAGGGATGGGGCCAATGTGTGTAGAGTCCTCAGAGGAAGTTACTGGGTCCAGTCAGAGGGAGCTTGGGGAAATCTACAAAGGGTACCTAGAGGGGTTTTCTGACCCTGGGAAGTAGAAGTAGCAGAAAGGAAGGATGGAGAATGTTTCCCTGGGCCCCACACTCCTGCCCATCCTTGCAATCATACGGCCTCGCATGGTGTCTACTGCAGCATCCCAGGAAGGCCCAGGACAACAGCTCCCTCAGGATGTGCCACGTGGAGCCCCACAGGGGTACTTTCCTAAGTTGGCCTTCATAATGCTGAGATCGTGGTGTTTCCCTTTGCTAGAGGAAAGGCACAAGGCCAGCCTCAGCCCCTCTGTGCATCCCTGCCATCCGATGCCCACTCTAGGTAACACACTGTGGGAAGAGGGTCGTGGTGGATTCCGGATCATCTGGGTTAGATCACATTTCTACAACTTTCAAGTTATTTTACCACTGTTATGGTTTATAGCTAGGTGTCCCCCAAACCCTCCAGCACGATTAGGTGGCCTTTGGGGAGGTGACTGGATCATGGTGTCCTGATATTCTTCAGTGGCCTGGTCCACCGATGAGTTTATAGCTGAATGTGATGTTGGGAGGTAAGGCCTGCCAGAGGATGTGGGTCACTGGGGACGTGGTTGGGGGTCTCTTTCCTTCCCTCCTTTCCTTGATGGCTGTCTGCTTCCCACTTCTGTGCCATGAGCTGTTTCTCTTCTGCTGTGCACCTCTGCCATGCTGCCCTGCCTTGTAGACAGTTGACTATAGACTGAAACCTGTACAAATAACTTTACCCCAAGAAAAGTTTTAGCCCTGTTCTCTGCATGAAAACTGTGGGATAATCACACATATCACAGTAAGATACCTACAAAATTTGGCACCTAATAGGTGTCTCATAATTTTTGCTTTGTAATTGCCATGAATTTTGTTTGTTTTGTAATTTTGTTTGCTTTGTAATTGCCATGTGAGATCTCAGAAACTCACTTGACTATCGTCATACCTCATTGAAACCCTAGACCGAGGATGAATAACCCTCCAAGCCTCAGTTTCCCCAGTCAATGCATGCACACCACCTTCACAATCTGAAACCCTAGGCTGCAATGCCACAAAACAATACAGGGGCATCTGCAGAGCCTCCTCCCTTTGCAGGTGCCCTGTGCTTCCTGGAACTCATAGGGATCAGCAGGATGTAGAATTCACTCAGCAATGGCAGAGTGTATAGGGAGTAACAGGACCAAAAGCTAACAAGTAAAACAACAGAGCAAGAGCCTTGATGGATACACATGTGAAGTGTCATGAGGATGGACAGGGAGTTAGGAAGATCGGGTAAACCTGCAGGAGGTCAGGGAGGGTTGTCTCCATGGAGAAGGAGGTAACGGACATTGCAGATGGAGGGGAAATGTGAGGAAAGGAAAAAGGGTAGGAAATTGACACGAGGAAGAGAGTCCTTGCTATTATGACACCTAATTTTGAATCCCAACTCTACCTGTTTAAATAAAAGACTACATGGAAATGACCTAGCTTCCCTGCACCTCAGTTTTCTTACCAAAAAACAAGGAAAATGGGAATCTTTAAATGAGGGAGTATATGTGAGAGCCCTTATCACAGAGCCTGGCACATAGTAGGTCTCAAAAAGGAATACTAAGGGCCAGGGATTTAGCTCAGTGGCACCACAACTGCCTCGCAAGCACAAGGTCCACGTGGCCCCAGAGTTCCAGAACAGACTTGTAGATGCACAGCTTTCTCTCTCTCTGAAAGAGAGCCAGCATGTATTTGCAAAGGCTGTGTAATTTCTGGGCAGAGTTCAGAGGCTTGTGAACCAGGGACATATCTCAGACATTGAGCCTTATCTCTCAGACCTGGAGCATTTGAACTTCATCAAGCTCCTGACAAAATATTTCCTGATAATTTGAGAATAGGTAGAAAAATATGCTCCGGATAAAGTAGCACAGTATCAAGTGCCTCTTCCAGGTGTTAAGCAATGTTATTCATAAATTTTGCCTTGTTAGAGGATTTGATGGGAGACTTGCATTCCTGCTTGGCTTCCAATCGCAGCTTAGCCATTTCATAACTATATGGCCTTAGAAGCCCTCTTAATCTGGTCATCTGTAATTAGGGAGAATGGTGCCTCTGGGAGGTATTTGGAGGTTAGATGAAGGTATGCACAGCACTTGAACTACCATGTCAATGGCAGCCCACAGAGATAGGACTTGTGCTAACCATGAATTAGAACTCAAAGAGCTGGTCCATACTTATCGCTTCCTTTCTAGCTGGGCTGCCGTTCCTTGTGATTATTCTACCATTTGCAGGTTAGAGGTCATCTTACATGAGAGAGATGCATGAGTTAGAACAGGACACCAGCAGTTCTGACTTTCTCTGTCCTCTGTGAACTGATCACATTTAATGAAACTTATGAGCTGTCTGTGTGTTTTTGAGGGGGGAAAAGGAGCTAATTTGTCATGTTTCACAAGTTTTGGCCCATTCAGTAATTTCACATCCTTGACTCCCTTTTTCCAGGCCACTTTGTGCATTGTCCTTACTTATGATCTTCATTTACCCTTAGTGTCCCATACCGGTCCTTTGAGTTCCTTGGAGCAACTGTATGAATATTCACTGCATCTTTGCTAACCCAGGGTCTTTCATAATGGTGGGTCACAATCCATTTAGTAGACTATGACCAGCATTTTAAAATAAATATTGTAGAATTGAACAGAAAAGGTAAGAATACATCATATGGATTAGGGATTTGTCGTCCTATTTCAAATGGGGGTGAAGTGTGTGTGTGTGTGTGTGTGTTGTGTGTGTACTTGTGCCATGTAAAAAGCTTTTCCTAATGTGTTTCTCAGCCTGAAAGTTTGTGAACCACTTCTCTATTGTTTTCCTTTTTTGAATTGTAATTATGCTGTCAGATTTCCATTTCAGTTTCCCAGGTCATATGGCACATCCCATTTCCCTTGAAGTCTGCTTTCTAAGTTCACGTTGATTGTTCAAAAAGCCAGAATCTCCTTCCAGACCAAACCTTTCTACTCTCATATTCATCTCTCTATCTCTGGTTCTCTGTTCTGACTGTCCATTAGGCCAATGGGGATGCTTCTGTAAAACAGATCACCAGGCCAGATCTGCTATGACAGTGGAATTTGTAGCCAATGGAATGCAGCAGGACATGCTATTTTTTTTTCCGAATGAATAAATGAAGGCTCAGTGATAAATCATTAGTGATTTGTAGCATGTTGGTAAGAATTGTATGCAGTGTCTGTTTAACTCTAGCCCATCCTCCTCCTTCAGTGACACTAAATCTCCAGGAAGGCAAGTGAAAAATTCCTCAGCCTGTGTTTAGGAAGTAAGATTCTAGGTGTTTTTGGAAATATGTAATTTGTTCTAGAAATTATATTTATTGTTTTGTTCTCTTTGCTAAGCGGTGCTCTGTTTTTTTCAAATGCTTCATCATTGCTCTGCTCAGGTAGTCTTCTGGCATCTCCTCACATCTATTCATTTTTCATTTGTCCTTCACTCAAAAATCCTCCCATGATGTTTATATGCTCAGATTTAATAAGTTGCTTGTGTGTGCGCGTGGGTACATGTTTGTAAAGCCTTTGTGTAGCCTGGCTTTAGCTATAATTTTCTGAAGTTTCAAATCCTTCAAACACACCTTCATTTATAAGTGAAAGTAGGTCTGAAAGCAGATGCCCAGGCCAGTCTTGCAAATGATAGGAGGGCCATCTGTCAGTAGCTCGGAAACATTAATGGGCTACATGGAACCATGTTGCCATTTAACCCAACTATCCACATAGGAGTCTCCACATGACTGATGAAATAGTTCCTATTCCTGAAAAGTGCACAGAGCCTAGAGAGGACACCACGTGTCTCTTTTGTGTATCTGTCCACCTCTGCAAACAGGAGTCCTTACACAACTCAATGATGCTCCCCAAGGTTCCCACTGGTCTTGCCCTGGCCTTGCCTGGTAGCATTGCTGGTACCAGGGCCACTGACTCTGAGGTTATAACCCAGGCAAAGTACAGTTAAGGGAAATTTGTGGACTGCTTACTTTTGCAACTTAATTCTAATTTCTGAATCGTTTCATGAGTGTGCCGTTCTCCCTTCTAGAAAACGACTTAATGCTTTCCGTGAAGTAACACCAGTGGAACTTCCTAACTGTAATTTTGTTAAGGGAATAGGTACGTATGAGAAGAAGAAGTGTCTCATTTAAACTGCCAGTGTGTGATCTTGCTACTTATTTCATAAATACACTTGTTTAATTTGTTCAAAAATACAATGTTGAGCCAGGAGAGTATTATTAAGCCAATAGTTAATTATAAATATCACATAGTTTGACTTTTGACTTCATCAACATATTGACAATGTATTGGCAGTTTTGATCCTTTTTTGTTTGGTCAACAGTGCAAAAACAATAAAACAAGTCTTGACTTTACAGTCAGATAACCAGGAGATGGCAAAAGAGGAAAAGGGGAGATAAAGCACCCAGCAAAGAATACATTTTTAAAGAAAAAAACTGTCACAGTCCTTTGCAATTACCACAAGACCTCTCTTCATGAAAGTTGGAGAGGAAAATTTTTCCCAGAAGGTCTCAGCAAAGTTCCACTTAGATCTCATTAGTTAGAGATAGAAGATAGGTTGGTGTCCTAGCTGCAAGGGAAGCTGGAAAAGTCATTCCTGGTCTCCATCACGGGAGGCAAATCCTGACAGCAAGGATGACAGAGGAGAGGAATAGCAGCTGTGGACAACCAACAGACAATGTCCCAGGGTTCAACTCCCCATCTGATTTCAACCAACCAGCTTTGTTATTTGAGGACAACTTGTTTGAGATATGTGCTTTTATTTGTGTTTTTGTGTTTTTGTTGGGTAGTGTTTTTGTTTTTACAACTATTTCTCCATTGACTACAGTTCCGAATGCTAGACCAGAAGGCTCATCCAGTTATTCTATGACCAGAATTATTTGTAAAGCATATATCTCCACTAAGAGTGTGAATATAAAACCAAATAGTTCATTTCTGTCTAGCTTAATTGAAATTTTTTAAATGTATGTATATTTAAAGTCTAACTTGAAAAAGTGATATTTTGTTGATATTTATATGTAATAGTAAATGGGTGTTCTTGATCATCCAAAATGTATCCCCATTTTAACTCAAGCATTTAGTATTTGCTTATATTTCTAATACAGTTTTCAAAGTGTTCTACTTGGAACTCTTAAACATCAGTGTATATTTATACTTTACTCTGGATCTTTAGAAAAACTGCAAGCTCTTTTCAAACAATTGTAGCTTTTGTAAATTTCCATAAACTTTATATCAATTTTCAGACTGAGGAAAAAGCTCAAGTCCATCAGTTTGAATTAAATATATTAAATGTAAATTTTAATTACACTTGTTAATGATATTAACATGTTTAAAATTTCCATATAATCACATCAATCAACTTGAATTAATAAATGAAGGAATAAATTACTCTGAATTTATCAAAAAAGAGCCCTATTTTCAAGTTATTGGTGATGAAAATTGGCTCTCCAGCTTCCTGCAAAAACAGGAAACAATCTGTACTTTCTCTTTTCTGCAGAAGTGGGTGCTGAAGACTTGGAGATACTGCCGAATGGACTGGCTTTCATTAGTACTGTGAGTGTTTTCTTTCAGTGATTTTGTCCTAAAACACTTTCTGGAACTGGCAATTTAAATCTTTCACTTAGGCCTTCTATTACTTTATTTAAAGTGGGGAGTTGTATGCCTTTCTGGGGGACTAGTCATTGTATTACTTCCAGCCTTGCTGCAGGTAATGGGAGGATTTGTGTGTGGGGTCTGCAGCAGCATGGGGCTCACAGCTTCTTCTGTAGGCCTATTGCACCAGCAGCTAAGAGGCTTCCTGAGACCTTGTGACCAGCCCTGCGGCCAGGCTAGGAGCAGCTGGTGTGAACAACCCCCCCCCACCACCACCACCACTGAACTCCCCTCTCAGAAGTGGTTGTCATGTACCTGCCTTTTCTCCTCCTGCTTTCAAGGGATTAAAATATCCTGGAATAAAGAGTTTTGAACCTGATAAGCCTGGAAAAATACTCCTCATGGACCTGAAGGAAGATGACCCAGCAGTGTTAGAGCTGAAAATCATAGGAAGTAAATTGGAATTGTCTTCCTTTAACCCTCATGGGATTAGCACGTTCACAGATGAAGGTAATAGTGTTTACTGTTTATTAAAAAGCAATGCCAAATTAAAAAAAGAAACAAATGTATGCCAATGAGTAGATATTGGTTTGTCTCAACCAACCAAAGCATAAGATGAATAATGTCCTTCTGAGTTTTAAACTTATTCCCTCTGTTAACTAAATGTAATATTAAAATGACTTAAATTCTTGAGAATGATAAATACTTAAGATTTATAAAGTTTCAGATTTTATGAAACACCAACATTCACATTACTTCTATCATTACCATGATCGTATTCATCCTACTCAATATAGATTTTCCATTTTAAACAACCTGAAAGAGTCAGGTATTTACAAGAATAAATTTTTCTGACCTAAGTGCTCTGTGGCCTATACATCCAGTGACAGGAAGTCATGAAAAGCTGTCGCATGGTTGTACACACCCATATTCCCAACACTGGGGATGCTGAGACAGGAGGCTGGAGAATTGAAGCCCAGACTGAATTGCATAGCTAGACTTTGTTTCAACAAAAGAAAAAGCAATAAAGAAAGGAAATGAAAGGAAGTTGTCACGGGCATTTTTCTCTCAGCCCTGTTGCCCTCTGTGTCTTTCTGCCTACTTACTCTCTTCTGTGCTCTTCATTTTGATACCTTTCAACGTAACCTGTCACTCACATCCTTTATGCTTTTATCCCAGTTTTCTTTCTATGTGCTATTTCTTTAATTTCTAAAATAATTTTCAATCTTAGTTGCACACAAAAGCACCCATGAATTTGAAAAATCCTAATGCCCAGTGATTCTGATTCCTGTGGTCTGAGGGAGCCCTTGTTCAAAGTTACCCAGATAAAAAGGTGCGAGTGGCGAAAGCATCTGTACCCATGACCTCCACGTCCTTATCAGATGATCCCCTATTCAGTCCCTTCCCAACTGTCCCTACTGGGGGAGCGAGAATTGCTGCCTTGAAAGTCATCAGTGACATTATTATTAACAAGTACCCTTTTTCTCTTTCCTCACTTTCTTCCTGCCTTCCTTTCCCTATCCCTTTCTTTCTCCCTTCCTTACTCCACCTCATCTTTTTACTGTTGATTGGTTTTTCCTTCAAGAAAATGCTCTTCTCTGATATCCCAGTACACTTGTCTGTCCTGGTTCTGACCTCACCACAGCTGTTCTTCCTGATCATTCTTTCATCACTCATTGACAGCTCTTTGAACCTCCTCCCTGAGATTCCTTTCAACCTTTTACTGCCTCTTTATTCCATTTCAGAAATTTCAAATCAGTGTCACTGTGCCTATATTCTAGAATATCCCCAAATATAAATTATTAGCATTACTATTATTTTCTCGTCAGCCCTTCAGTTCCATGACTGAAGGTGCTTCTTGTAATGGTCTTCTATCCATTCACCTGTTCAACATTATATTTTATTTTAAAAAATATTTTCAAGTGCAAAGAAACATACTGTTTTGTATGTGTATACATTTAAAGATAAGACGGGGCAGTATTACACAAACCCTTTATCAGTTGCTGTGGCATTAAACATCAAGGACCCTTTTTTTATGACAGTGCCTTTAGAGCCACTTTGTAATGGCTTATGGATTTCACTGTGTGGGAGCACCAGAATATAGTTCATCTGCTCATAGATACTCAGGTTTTATCCATTTTTATGCTCAGTACAAACAGTACCAAAACATTTTTGTACGTGGACCTTCTGTATTTCCTTAGAGTAAATTTCTAGAAGTAGAAGCTGTTGTACAAAATATGAATCCAGACTTTAATCCCCACTGTGTTTAACTTCTTTTTTAAATTTTTTATTTTATTAGTACATGTTTGCAGTTCATGCAGTTTACAATCATCTTGGGGAGTGGTTACATGTACACAACAGAGCCTGTTTCTTCTTCTTTCTTTTTTCAATCTCCTTCCCCTATACTCCCCTTCCCTCCCTCCCTCCTCCAATTCCCCTACCCATTTTTCATTCTTGTTGATATTATTAATCCTAGCTCATGTTATGGTATATAATGTTTACATTCGTTGAGGTTATTAGATTCCTATACATGGTGTATCTTTTTTTGTTTGTTTTTGTTTTGTTTTGTTGGTACCAGGGAATCGAACGCGGGACCTTGTGCTTGCAAGGCAGGCGGCAGAACCACTGAGCTAAATCCCTGCCCCATGGTGTATCTTTATTCTACTTATTTTCCCTTTCTCTCCTCGTCACCCCTTGCCCTTGTTCCCTTGGATCACTTCCCTCTTGCAAGAGATTCATTCCCTTGTCCTGTTCCATCCATCCTTACTATTCTCTTTGTTTGTACTTTGCCCCACTCAAATGAGAGATATCATAGGTATTTAAGCTTGTATGTCTGGTTTATTTCCTTCAACATCGTATTTTCTACAAATGTCTCAAATCTATCATTCTTTATAGCAGAATGGTATTCCATTACATATAGATACCACATTTATTTTTATCCAATCATCTGTTGATGGTATACAGGCTGTTTTTAGGATTTAGCTATTTCCATTGTGCTGCTATAAATGTTGGCATGCATGTACCACTATAGTATAATATCATAAGCTTTGGGGGGAAGATACCTATCGGGGATCTCTGGGTCATATGGAATTTCTAATTTTAGTTGTTTGAGAAATCTCCATATTGATTTCCAGAATAGTTGTACTAGATTACATTCCCACCAACAATGAAAGAGGATTCCTTTTTCTCCAGTCTCACCAGCATTTGTTATCATTTGATTTCTTAATGATTGCCATTCTTTCTGGAATAAGATGAAATCTTAGTGTTGTTTTAATTTGCATTTCTCTAATGGCCAGAGATGTTGAGCATTTTTTCATGTATTTGTTGACCATTTGTATTTCTTCCTCTCTGAAGTGTCTGTTCATTTCTCTTGCTCATCTATTGACTAGATCTTTAATTTTAAGTGATTTAATTTTTTGAGTTCTTTATATATTCTAGATATTAGTCCTCTGTCTGAGGAGTAGCTGGAAAAAAATTTTCCCACTCTGCAGGTTATCTCTTCATTCTGATTGATTTTTTTTTTTTTGCTACACAGAAACTTTTTAGGCTGATATAATCCCATTTATTGATTCTTGCTGTTATTTCTTGTGCAATTGGGGTTTCACTTAGAAAATATTTTCCTATACCTATGTCTTCAAATATTTCACCAATTTTATCTTCCAGTAGGTTTAATGCTTCTGTTTTAATGTTTGGATGTTTGATCCATTTTGATTTTAATTTAACATATAGTGAGCGATAAGGGTCTAGTTTCAATCTTCCACACACAGATAACCAGTTTTCCCAGCACCATTTGTTGAATAGGCTGTCTTTCCTGCAACATGTGCTTTTGCCCCCTTTGTTATAAAGATCAAATAGCTGAGTGTGTCAGGGGAAGTTTCTGTACCCTCAATTCTGTTCCATTGATCCATGTATCTGCTTTTGTTTCAATATCATGCAGTTTTTGTCACCATTGCTTTATAGTATAGCTTGAAGTCAGGTATTGCTATGCCACCTGCTTTGCTCTTGTTGCCCAAAATTGCTTTTGCTATTCTGGGTCTCTTCTAGCTCCACATGAGTTTTAGGATTGTTTTCTCTAGATCTGTAAAGTATGCTATTGGTATTCTGATTGAGACCGCATTGAATCTGTATTACACTTTTGGGAGTATGGCCATTTTGACAATATTGAGTCTGCCTCTCTAGGAGCAGGGGCCATCTTTCCATTTTCTCATGTCTTCCTCAATTTCCTTTTTCAGAGTATTGTAGTTTTCTTTGTAGAAGTCTTTCACTTCCTTTTAATTCCTAGGTATTTCATTTTTCTTGAAGCTACTGTGAATGGTATTATTTTCATAATTTCCTTCTCATCCTGGTCATTGTTGGTATCCACAAATGCTAATGATTTTTGTGTGTTGATCTTATATCTTGCTAGATTGCTGAAGGTTATTATTAATTCTAGGAGTTTTTTTGGTGGAGTTCTTTGGGTCTTCTATGCAGAGTATTGAGTCATCTGCAAATAATGATGATTAGTTCTTCCTTCCCTATATGTATCCATTTTATTTCTTTCTCTTGTCTAATTGTTCTAGCTAATGTTTCAAGTACTATGTTGAATAGAAGTGGTGATAGTAGTCATCCTTGTCTTGTTCCTGCTTCTAAGTCAAATACTTTTAGTTTTCCTCCATTTAGTATGATGCTGGCTATCGGTTTGTCATATATATCTTTTATCATATTCAGGTATGGTCCTTCTATCTCTGTTTTCTTTGGGGTTTTTAACATGAAGGGATGTTGGATTTGTTGGAAGCCTTTTCTGCATCTATTGATATGATCATATGGTTTTTGACTTTGCTTATGTTTATGTGATGCAATACATTTATTAACTTACATATGTTGAACCATCTTTGCATCTCTAGAATGACACCTACGTGCTCATGATGTATGATCTTTTTGAAAATGTGCTGCTTTCTATTTGCTAATATCTTGTTGAAGATTTTTGCGTCTATGCTCATTAAGGAAATTGGCCTACAGTTTTCTTTTTTAGACGGGTCTTTATCTGGTTTGGGGATCAGAGTGATACTGGCTTTCATAGGTGAGTTTGGGAGTACTCCATTACTAAATAAATCAAGAAACATACAAATACTTAAACCTATAACATGTCCAATGAGAACACAGATTAAATATTAAATGATATATTGTATATGTGATTCCAAAGTAGCCTCTTTGCTAGAGTTTGAGTGCTCACATTCCATAACCCCTCTGAGCCCTCCACTGCAGTACTGAAGCTAACTCAGACTCAGGACTTCTTTCTGCCAGGTTGCAGCTATTCTTGCAGAATCTGATCCAGTCTAAGTTCTTGGGTTAGGACTCTTGTTGTCCCTCTCTCTGGGTGCAGTGGTGGATTCAGCAGACAGGTTCATTGGCATGAAATTGTCCACTGAGTCAGGATCACTCCTAAGCAATCAAATCAGCTACAGCAATAATAGCCTGATCTGTTCCAGTGGTAACTATCAGGGCTAGTTGAGAAATAACACACCATGAGACCCTGTTTGGGTTCTCCATTTAGCCTAGAGATGAAATCCAGTTATAGTGTAAGCAAATTAACAACCCAAGTGTTTACCCACAGTTAATGTGCACTAAATATGATAGTTGTGTCTCCACTAATGGTGAAAAGCAGCATTCAGCATTAATTTTATAGAATCAGTTATCAAAAGCCCAGAGAGCTGAGAATCAGGTAATGCCAGAGCGGGGAAGAAAAGAGAAAAAACAGAAGAAAGTTTGTTTTTTTTTAAGGTGTTCTGCTGTGTTACAGTATGGGAAGGAGGAAGTAGGAGGTGGGCAAAGAATCCTATATATGTTAAGGGTATGTTATATATCTAGAAGGGAATAACAGGGAAAACTGAGTACAAAAGTGGTAGTGAGAAATGGGGATGGGAAAAGATTCTATGGCTGATAATAAATATTAGAGAAAAAGTTAAAGGGAGACAAATTACAAAGGGGAGAGGAAAGAAAAGAAAAACTGAGAATGAATGGGACACAGGAGAAAGAAGTCAGGTGAAGAGATATGGATATAAGTGGGAGGGATTAACAGGGCAAGGGAGAATTCACTCACATCTATAGATTGTACTGGAGGGAATAGACAAGAGGCAGAGCAGCACACATACACAGGCTCGCGCATAAAAGAAAAAAGGCTGAAATAGTGGAATAAAGTTGTGGGAGAATACGTACAGAAGGATGAAAACAGCAAAGATTGTTTTAAAAAGTAAAATAAAAATTTAAAAACATAATTCAATCAAGTAAAGCATAGTAAAAGGAAGTTTTCTATTATTTGGACACGTGGCTCTTTTCCTCAGCCTAGGGTTAAGGGTCAGAGCTCAGCCCAGGCCGCATCTGTGTTCACGCTGCTCTAAGGCTGCATCCGGCCCAGAACTGTGCTGTGTGGAGAGATTTGGTCACAGTGGGGACAGGCGCCAGTGTGGGCTTCCTGTCCTGTGCACCTCAGCCTGAACCAGGCCTCTGACCGCAGGAGCCAGGTCAGGGTTCACCAGCCCCTGCCTCTCAGAATCTCCCCCAGTCTGCTCTCTGCTGGCTGTCTCCCGTGACTGTCCTTCCTCATCCACTCCGCCAACTTGGCAGCGTGAAGCAGCCCAGGGGCTGATCTGGGTCCCAGGTTCAGATAGCCAACCCTTTCCTACAAAGGCGTCTCCACCAGCTCGTGCCCCGTGGTTGTAGCTCCAGGTGCTTGTGCCAAGATCACTCACCAACTGCTCGCCAAGGAACGCCGCTCAGGAAGCGGCGTCCCCCGTTTTTCTTGCTGGTTCCAACTGCAGGTGACTCTTTCCGTCCCAATACAGTTCTCCGTGAGCACAAAGTTATCAGTTTCTCTTTGCCTCCCAGCCGGCAGCTAGCCAGCCACTGTAGGTGGCGCTGTAGAGTCTCTCCTCTGCGGGGTGATCTATTTCTTCTGTGTCACTCACTCCTATTTTCTTCTCCTGTCAGTTCCCTCGTGGTTCCCGGGTAACTCGCTTAGGTTACTTTCTGAGCTATAGTTTTCCAGTCTCTAGACACTTTGTCCTGGAGAAGCTGAGTTGCTGGCACTCCCTGCTCCACCGTTTTGGGCCTCCTGTTCCTGTGTTTAACTTCTGCCTCCCTCATTCCTCAGCCATCACCAGGGTCTTTCAGTACTTCCCGTCAAAACCCTATCAGGTCAATCCCCGGTACAACCAAAAAGAAAAACAAAAAAGCCTATCATGTCCTTTTGTTGTCAGTGTCCTCCTCCTGGTCCCCACCCCCCCACCCCCCAATCAGGTTTCACTTTTCCTTAAGCACTTAACACCAACTAAAATAAACACTTGTTGGCTGACTAGGTTCATCAAAAGCATCTTAGCTTGCTCCTCTGTTCCAGCCTCTTCAGTTAAACCAACTGCACATCTCATCACTGCTTTCAAACACCAATGTGATCACATCAAAAGTTCCCAAAGACTTACTGCTCTTAAGGCAGAGACTGTCTTCCTGCATTATCTGCTAAGCTCTGATCGCACCTTTTTGACCACTGAGACCAATTTTCTTCAGGTCCCAAAGTCCCACTAACTCATGGAAGCTGCTTTCCATTTGTTCCTCTTCACATGTTCTCCTCATGGAATCTGTCATCTGATACCATGTAAATCATACCTAAGCTGCCTTCTATCAGCAGTTTCCACCTCCATATCCCTTTAATCTGAACCCTGCCTCCTAAGGAGACCATTTGAACTAGAAAGCCTCACCAGCTCTACGGCATTAGTGTGAGTGACATCCACTCTAAAGTTGAGGATACTTTTCCTCCTGTGGAGTTTTGAGTTTTTAAAGTCTGTCACCCATTCTTCCTTTAGGCACTTTTCTTTGGCTCAATCACAAATGCTTCTCTGTACAAAGAGATGAAAATATTCCATCTGCTTGACATCCTAAGTACTCATTGGAGGTGGCTTGAAACTGCTTTTTGGAGACAGAGCTGACAGCTGAGAGCTCAATTAATGTTTCGATTTTTGTTTTTAATCTCCTCTCAGATAATACTGTGTACCTGCTGGTTGTAAACCATCCAGATTTCAAGTCTACGGTGGAGTTGTTTAAATTTCAAGAAGAAGAAAAATCACTTTTGCACCTGAAAACCATTAGACACAAACTTCTGCTTAGGTACTGAGATAGAGCATGTTTTTATTTTCCTTTAGCAGCATGGATGATTCATCCACATTTAGCTTTTCATTTTGGGTGGGCTAGTTCAAGTCCCATTTCTGATGATCACAAATTCCTCTAAATGTTCTTACAAAGAAACTTGTGAGGACTTGGGCCTCTGAGAAGGCCCATTCTCTACCTCGTATCTCAGGCCAGTTGGATGCTAGTTCATTGCTCCTGAACTCAAGATCTCCATGCAAACTTTTACCAAGAAAAAGCTTGGCTCCAAGACCAGACTTAATATCTCAAACATAAACAAGTTTCATAGATGAGTTCCGTATTTTGAGCTTATTTACTTATTTTTATTTATATTAAATAATAGAATCACAGATGTTGCTGTTAATTCAAAGCATCCAAAATAACTGAAAATCCAGTATATCTAAGGCCTCCTTGTACTGTCTTTACTGCTGCTAGGATGCACACAATTTATGGGATAGCAGGTCTTGGAAAACAGTTCCATACTAGACTCCCTGACAGTATAACATATGGGGAAGGAAAATCTTGGTCAATCCCAAACAAAGTCAATTTCCTTACTCACACTATGAAGATTTAGTTTATGAGACTAATGATGGATTTAGGAATATAATCCTACACTATCTTCTAAAATGTTTACCTTCTAATTCTTATGACTTCCTGGAATCCCAACCTCTACATGTGTGATTTAAGTACAGCATTCGAACACCCTAGTGTTTTTCAATCTAGGTTGGCTCCCTTTGTAGGTATCGAACAATGTGCATGGCATGTATACCCACCCTGTCACCTGTGTCCCTTCCTCTCCTCTCTTACCTGGTGGTGCTGAAGATAAGGAAGGTGAGATTGGTGAGAAAATGAGTTACTGGGCCAAGGTCAACTGACTAATTAGTGGTCAAGTAGGAAGTAATATCCAGGGCTTTTTCTCCCAGGATGAGTGGAAGTTTAGAGAACAGATTGGGGTAGAAGATTTTATCCATGAACCCATTCAGCAAATGTATTTTGGAGAGTAACAAGAATTAATGAATTTGAGCTCTAAATCAGGGGCTGCACTAACCAACTCAAACATTATTTTAATAACTTTTTACAAGTGCCTTCTTAATTGGGTTTTTTTGTTTGTTTGTTTCTTGGTGTTTTTTCTTTTTTGGTACTGGGGATTGAACTTGGGACCTTGCACTTGCAAAGTAGGCGGCAGAACCACTGAGCTAAATCCCTGGCCCAATTGGGTTTTATTTTTATACCCATTGTGGATTTTTTAAAATTTGAAGTCTGGAATATTTGTTAAGTTGCTTCAAGTGACACCATTAGTAAATGGTGCAGGTACGATTTTTAATCCTGGTAGCTTGAGTCTAGAGTGAAAATTAATTTTATTTATTTTTTGCCATTTAATCTTGTAAATCTGAGATTTGTTCAATTTCCCAGAACTGGAGTATTTTTTTCAGGGAAAATTATAAAATATTGGTCTTTGGCAGCATAGAACAAGGTTAAAAGTAACCATAATGCCACAAATAACAAGAATTTGTCTCTCTCGACCCAAGTATTAGCCACATGTAATTTTTTTGTTTTGATGGCTATTATATTAATGTTTCAATTAATACATTTATTATCATTAGAGTATGTTACTATTAATTATATCACAAGTATTTTTATTGGTCATTTACTGTATGCCCGGTATGGTGCCAAGGCCTTCATACACATGGTTTTATCTTCGTCTTACCCCAGTCTTTCAAGATCTACAGAGAAAACTGCATTTCAGAGGAGTGGCTCCAAGCTTCGTAACACTCTTGGCCCCATGTTGTGACAGTAACAAGCAGGGTCAGGATTCAAAGGGAGCCCATGAGATTTTTAAAGCTTTGCTCTAAACCATTCCACTCTGCTCATTTTTAAATGAAAACCAAACAAGTGATAGTGAGGCATACACATTTCAGAAATGTACTTCTGAAACAGACAGGAAAACCAGAGCACAGATTCATGCCTTGAGCCTGTATAGACTGATCCTCAGTCCTTTGCCATTTTTCCATATAGTAATAGCGGCTTCCATTGACTGAGGATTTATTGAGTGTCAGGCTTCCTACAAAGCACACAACAGGCATTGCCCACTGGAATTCTTGCTGCAACTCCACAAATTAAGATTCTGACCCTTAGCCTTTCACTAATGAGCTGTATAACTTTGGGAAAATCATTTAACCTCTCTTTGCAGATGAGAAAACTGAGGCTCTGCATGTTTCTCTCTCTCACCCAAGAGTCCAGAGCTGCATCAGAGCTGATGCACTGGCCATTACACACTCTGCAGCAGAGCAAAGATAATATTCTCTTGGATCATGGCCCCAGGGAACTTCCATCACCTCAATCAGCAAGGAATGACTCACTTATGTGTTTGCTATTGTACCTATTAAAGCAGAAAAATAGACTCATATATCTTACATTTTCAGTAACACAGAGAGAATCCTAATCAGAGTGAGAAAAAGCCAGGAAATCTATTTCTGAACATTCTTGTTCATGGACATCTTATTCAGTTTAGAATCACAAACTTTCAGGCTGGAAGATAGACCAGTCTACCATCTTCCTTTCACAGGTAAGGAAACTGAGGCCCTGCCATGTAAACGGACTGGTTTTCCCTCCATTACATAGTTCATAGTACAAAGCTGATAGTACAAAGCTTTAAAAATACAAGTCTCCAAGCTGCTGGTTTGATGTTTTTCCCACTGCTTTCTGCCTTCAGTACATACAGTCAATCCCTGGTGAGCACACACTCACCTTGCTCTGACTGCTGGCCTCTTGTAGTGGCTGAAGAATTTAGGGCATCTACGCACACTTGTGCACACACACACACCATCACACCAAAACACTACTTTTAAGACATAGCCAATAGTATTGTTATCTTACACTGCTATAATCACTCTTAGGATTTCATAGAGCAGTTATTATCTTTGAAGATTGGCCAGATAGGATTGGTTTCATATTAATTCTATGCCTTTATAGCTAATATAAAGTGTCCATCCCATATTCTGATTTTCAGATTAGATATGAATGAAAGCTAACTCATAATCCTGCAATACACAGTACCTTCACCTGTACATATTGTGTGTGTTTTAATTGTAGTGTGAATGATATTGTGGCTGTAGGACCAGAACACTTTTATGCCACAAATGATCACTACTTTGCTGACCCATACTTCCAGTCCTGGGAGGTGTACTTGGGCTTAGCGTGGTCATATGTTGCTTACTACAGTCCAGAGGATGTTCGAGTGGTGGCAGAAGGATTTGATTTTGCAAATGGAATCAGCATCTCACCTGATGGCAAGTATGTATGCTCTTTAGAATGTAATGGATTTATTCAGGTTCTTAGTAGATAGCTTCAGAACATAGCTCTTTTCTAAGTAATGCAATATACTTTAATATGTAATTTTAGAGAGATGCAATTAGGAAAAATGTAAATATCATAATTTTTCAGGCAGTAAGATTTATCACATCCAACATATCTTTTTTTGTGAAGGTATCCTGTATTTTCATTTGAAGGAAAAAAGTACGTTTCAAGAGGAAGAATTGTAATAAACATTTAGTATTGTCAAACAGATTTGTTTTGAAGATTTTTGAGTGTGTAATGATATTAGAAGCATCTATCTATATATATGTTTCTATGGCTATGTATTTACATTTATCTATCTACAGTACTGGTTTGTGACAAGATAAGGAGCTTGTATCAAAATATAAATCCAAGCACTCTTCCTTCAAGAAAATCTTACTATGAAAAAAAGAGTTTCACTCAGCAGTGTGCTTAGTGATGTAGTAGATGTACAATATTTGTTATATGTTTGTGGTCTAGGGACCACACTTTGGGTGGCATTATACATGTGTAAAATGTATATATCCATCCATCCATGCCCTTCCTCATCTCGTATCACCAAGGATTTCAGAGCAGTAGTAACATGCACTTAAAAAAATCAAACGTACAGCTTTCAATTATTTATATTGGCCCTGGTCTTTGAAAGTAAGAGACAGTGAGGCCATCATTTCTCCTGTCCTGGGGCAAACTGTGCTTTCCAGGAATCTTTTATGGTGTTTGGTACTGTGCACTACACAACATACTAAATCCGCAGGGCTAGGGCTGAGTTCAGGGCAGGAGGAGAGGAAGACTTCTCTTCAACCAAGTCAAGCACCTCATCTCTTGTATTTTCTCTGGCCTAAAAGAAGGCACTGGCGTCAAGGGCCATCCCTGCAGCCTCCCTGAGGAGAGCTTACTGTCCTCTGCAGTGCAGAGCCTGGACTTGACATTGTATTGACAAATCAAGATTCTAAGATTCCTACTGATCAGGGATGAGAAGATTCCCACCCTCAAGAATAATTTTTTCAGAGATTAAACCCCTCTATGCATTGTAAACTCATCAAGCTCTTTCAGAAATCAGTGTGCTTTGAGATAGGTTCCATTTTCAGTCTCCAAGTATAAAGTCCTTCCAAAGGAAGAGTTGTTACAGCTCACTGTAACCTTTTGAATTGCATTACTTCCAGCACTCTGATGTAGATCTTGCTTCTTTGAAGGTATGTCTATATAGCTGAGTTGCTGGCTCATAAGATTCATGTGTATGAAAAGAATGCTAATTGGACTTTAACTCCATTGAAGGTAAGATGTATTAACACTATAAGTTTGCAGAGTGATAATTAGATTCTAATTGATTTGTGGAATTAAAAGTGAGGGAAAAAGAATTGTCTAATTAGAATGGGTGAGAACTAATTTTTCACTCCTTTGTTAAGAGTCGCCAGCATTGTCTATGTGTTTGTTGTTCATTTTTGCTTACTTGCAGAGTGGAAAACAGCAGACCACACATTCCACCTATGAAACTTTGATGCTTTTTGCTCTAGTAAATTTTAAATTTGGATTGTGTTCCTAGGTCCTTTCTCACTCCCCTCTCCTTTCCCTCCCCCTCCTTCCATCTCATGGTCCCCTTCCCTTCTGCAAAAGATCTATCTCCCTACTCTTTATCACCTAGCTTTTATTTTGCTCTTTATATTTTGGGTTTCTCATGTAAGAGAAACTATTTAAGCTTGTGTGTCTTATTTCAGTTAACAGTGTGATCTTATTTTATGTCCATATTTCTACAAATAGTACTCCATTTTGTGAATGTACTTAGTGTCATTGAGCTGTATATGTAAAAATGGTTAAGATGAAAAATTTTGTTATATATATTTTACCACAATAAAAATAATTCCCTCTCCCTTCAAAAAAAAAATTCAGTTAATGAGTATGTCACATTTCATTGAGCTTTACTTCTCTCAAAATTGGGATATTTGTTAACAGATAGTACAGTTTTTCTCATATTTATCACGTTTCTTGACCAAGGAATGGAAAATCTTCCACTTGTCATGGTGGGAGTGGGGTCTGTGATATACAGACCACTGTAATGAGTCAGTATGCCAATGAATCACATATTTGCAAGCCAAATGTCTTAGTTACTTTTCTTCTTACTGAGGCAAAATACCCAATACCTAAATTTAAAAGAGGAATGCTTTATTTAGCTCACAGTTTGTTTGTTTTGGTACCAAGGACCGAACTTGGGACCTTTTGCTTGCGAGGCAGGCAGAGAACCACTGAGCTAAATCCCCAGCTCTAGCTCACAGTTTGTAGAGATTTCAGTACAAAATAGGCTGGCTCTAAGGCAGGGTTGTATGGCAGAGAGGCATCACAGAGGAGAATAAAACAGTTCAGAGTGTGGAAGGCAGAAGGCAGGAGGCAGAAAAAGCAGCAAGCTACAACAGCAGCCCTCTTTCTGTCCCTCATATTCTATCCAGGCTGCATGCCCTTAGGGCAGGCAGCTGTCACACTCAGGGTGGGCCTTCCTGTTACCCATATCCAGAACTTGCCAAACCAATCAGTGGATTAATTTAGTAATCACACACACTTAATCCCAGAATCACATGCTCTAGGTCCAGCCACCTCTGAAAAAGCCCCACCTATGACTGCATGAGGCTTTGGAGGACACTTAGATACAAGCCATAAGAGGAAGAGTTCATTCTTAGGCTCAGAATGGGCTCCATGCTGGACTCTTGACTCTTCCTTTGTGGGAATCACATGCTGGTGCTCGAAGAGCTCAGGAATTGTGTACTGGGTGATGGGACCAGAGGCTTCTGTGTCCTCCCAGTCCCACATCCGACACTCGTGTCAGCAGGCTTTTGTCCACCTTGAAATCCACCCATTGGCTATACCCCTTCCAAAGGAAATACTGGAGACAACCATTTCTTCACTTACAGAAATTAATCACAATAGTGTAGGCACTGACACTGGGAAGGATGGTGGTTCCAGGGCTGCAGAAAGCTTGATTTGGATGCTTGCATCAGTTTCCAGGATAAGGAATGACAGCCCTGCGTGATGGTGAAAATGAGGCTCTGCCATGTGGACTGAGCCCTCAAATCCCCATGTGGACACAGGGACAGCTCTCAGTTTTGAGTAGGATGCAGAAGGCAGCAGTGGCTCTCTGCAGCTGCTGGCCTTTGCAGTGAGTCACAGCTGGTTATTTATTGGGTCTCTGAGTGCCTAGGTAGGCTGAACTCTGAGGTACATGGTAGATATTGTTTCTCCAGTGAGAGTTAGAGGTAAACAAATAGATGGGATTTCTTTCCAGGAGAAAGCAGCCAAGATGATGAATGGTGGAGTTAAGAATCATTGGTATTGTTTAGGATCCTGGTACAAAGCCTTGGCCTCAATCTGTGCAGTCATTGCACACTTGGGACTTATATTTAGAGAATAAACAGCAGAAGAACAAGGAGTTGAATAACATCAGGGAACTGAAAAACAAATTTTTCCTCAACTCCTAGGCAAAAATCAGACCCTAGGTGATCATTTCTTTGGTGGCTACATAGCCTATGATTAGCCATGAAAGAATCACGTTTCATCTATGTTCTCATCGGAAACAAATCTACATTTCTTGGTTGTTTTCTGAGTGTTTGTGAAAATATCATTAGCACATGGGGTTTCAGAAATAACTATTTTATACTGGTCCCATCACCCAGCACTTAAATTATTATTTTTTTTAGTTTTAGGTTCACACACAGATGTTAGTACACATGATTTCATTTGATTTTTAACTGTCTTTCTTTGCTTTCTGAATCCCCCCTGTGCCATTTGTCATGGAATCTGACAAAAATACTAGCCCAAATGGAAAGTCAGAGGGATTCCCTGAGTACTATTGAAATGGGATGGAATTGTGACCCTGGAAGCAGGAGAGAGGTAACCAAGCATAGACAGTCTCCCCGACATACTGCTGCATAACTTTACAGTTTTCTCATTTTCTTTCCTTTGTTCTCTCCTTGTTTTTCATCTTGGAAGTCACTTGACTTTGACACACTCGTGGATAACATATCTGTGGACCCTGTGACAGGGGACCTTTGGGTTGGTTGCCATCCCAATGGCATGAAGATCTTCTTCTACGACTCGGAGAATCCTCCTGCCTCAGAGGTTAGTTTGACAAGTGAACCATATCACTGTCTGTATTTCTAGCTTTTGTTTTTCAGCCAAAAATACAATTCTCATCTCTCCCCTCTCAATAAAAGAGGGGACCTGGATAGACCATCCAAATGATTAGAAATAAAAAGGAATTTTGGAAGTATTTAAATCAGAGTCTAGGCAAAAAATAGATGATACATTTAAACTGGATAATTTGAGGGGAGTTTAATAAAAGGACTGTCTACAAAGACACAGACATAGTGTAGGGACATAAACCAGGGAGAATGCAGTACCTCAGAGGTAGCAAGGAGGTAGGAAGTGACTACCAAAACCAGACTAAGAATGGATATATTTCAGTGGTAGAGTGCTTGCCTACCATGCACGAGGCTCTGGGTTCAATCCCTGAAAAAAAAAAGTGGGATGGGGGAGTGAGATGCAGAGAGGGACCTCTGAGAGGAACTTGGCCTCTAGCTGAGGGATGCAACCAGTGGTGATGCTAGAGGGATGCAGGCTGGAGCATAGATACCCTGTTTTAGTCACTTCCTTTCCTGTTTCTGAGAAACAGTACTTCACACCTACAACTTAAAGGAGAAGTTTAATGTGGCTCACAGGTCCAGTCCTTGGTAGCCTGGCTCCCAGGCAGAGACACCACGGCAGAAGGGCATGGTGAAACAAAGCTGCTCAGTTTAGAGGGGCCAGGAAGCAGAGTGTGAAGGAGGAGCCAATTCTTCTGACCAGGCCCCACCTCCCAACAGCACATTCAGCTATGAATTTAATAGTAGATGAACCCACTAATGAATACAGTACCCCAGTGATCCAATCACCTTCTCAAATCCCCACTTTTGAACACATGAGACTCTTGGGGAACATTCTCGTTCTAAACTGAGAGTGATTATATATGTACAGATCAGTACCATGGACCAATCCTAAAGCAACATTGGTCATTCTCTGTAGACAGTCCCTGAAGAATGGGGAGATAAGTCATTTACTGGAATTTATTTTGGCTTAGAAGAATCCCATTTGCATCTTAGTTATAGTACTGCTCAAAGATTTCATTTTGAGTCCATAGTCTTTGTGCAGCAGATTACTTTGCAGGGCAAATAAGAATTTGAAACCCATTATGCCATAGACATTTGAATGTTTACTATGACTTACCTAGGGGCTTCCATTTTGAATTTCCAGTGTGTATTAATTATACTTGTTATTTATATCAAATGCATAATATTCTTTTTGATACTTTGTTTACTGCTGAGTAGTTTCAAAGCTGTTTTAAGTCATTCTCATCTGCCCAAAAGGGGAGGAATAATAAAGACCATATCTCTTGAATAAAAATGTCAAATATGTATTTTCAATTAAATTACTGTCCTCATGTCTTTTATATCTAGGTTTACAGAAAACTGTGATCATATTTAATGATAGCTCTTTGTGAGATTTTCGCTATCAGGATTGCTGAATGGTGTGTTTAACAGAATTGAAGGAATGTGTTACGCAGTGTCTGTGGTTTAGAACTGACCAGAATGTTAGAGTCTAATTTGTTCTTGCTCGTTAGCTCATTTGGTGAACTTGGGTCATTTACTGTAACATGGACTTGGTTTGTTGTTCTGGAAAAAATATTTCCTTTCTAATGATGGATCTGGTAAAGAGTAGCAAAAAATAATAACAATCCATGATCTAATGCACAGCCCCATAAAAGAGTGATTTAGTTTTATTACCAGGAGGCTTAGTTAAGCCAAGGTGCACCATCATCTGTTTCCCTGTAAGTAACTGCTACGTGGTGACATTCCAGCAATTTCTTAAGAAATGTGTCTTTGGTGCCAGCTGTTGGAAAGAGGTCATTTTGAACGCCTCATTTTGTTTGCCCACTGGCTTCCCAGGCTGCCATGTTTGTGTTTTGTGATGTAGGTGCCCTGTCTTCCAGTTACTCTGTGTTACCCTAGCTGGTGGGGATTCAGAAATAATCTAGTCTCACCCATCTCAATCTCAGATGAGACAGAAATGTAAGTGGCAGATCCAAGATAGGACCCAGTTCTCCAGCCTCAGTATAATAAGACTCTGCAGATTAGGTTGAATCATATGAAATTGCTATTTTTGTCAGCCACAAAGGTCAAATATTAGCTATTTAATATGGTGAGTATAACATGACCTTACAGGATTTCTTTTTTTTTGGTACCGGGGATCGAACTCGGGTCTTTGCACTTGCGTAGCAGGTGGCGAAACCACTGAGCTAAATCACCAGCCCCATTACAGCATTTCTAATGCTGCAAACAAATTCTCAACTAAATGCAGGAAATTGAAATTATCGAATCTTACACATTTAGAGATGAGACCTTAATGGAATCGAATGGACAAGCATGGTACAGATGTTGTTGGAGGGAGTTATGCCTTTTTTTCCCCTTTGATTGCCTCCATTTAAAGGTCAAGAATTAAGAAGAGGTTCCAAATTCATAGCTTATTTGAAAATATACAAAATCAGACCTGAGTTCCAGCATGGCAGCCATGGCTGTGCCTGAGTAGCAGCCCCCATACCCCACGTACTCACCATGGTCCCCAGCACCCCTCAGTGTCTCACCTGGGCTGTGCTGTTCATTACACCTCCTGCCCTGTCACTGTACATCTGTGCACTTCTTGCCACTGTGAAAGATCACAACCTGTTTCCAAAAGAGGAAACAGGTATTTAAATAGAGTGATTTTGGAACAAAATATGATTTAAGTAGTTATAGGACACAATATGGTTTCTTATGGAGAAATAACCTTATAAAGTTGTTTAAAGTGACTTTAAAAGATAATTAACTTCCTGTTATTTCCTTCACAGGTGATTCGAATCCAGAACATTTTAACAGAAGAACCCACAGTAACAGTGGTTTATGCAGAGAACGGGAGCGTGCTGCAAGGTACCACAGTCGCCTCTGTGTACAAAGGGAAAGTGCTCATTGGCACGGTGTTCCACAAGGCTCTCTACTGTGAGCTCTGACAGCCCGGTGCTCAGGAACCCATGCCAGCCACCTGCCCCTGTCTGAGGGGCTGCAGAGATCCCAGCTGAGGAAGAACGGTGACGCTGCATTTGGACGTCAGGAGACAGGGAAGTGCTGTTTAACAGGGAGCAGATGTGGAAAGCCAGGCATTTTGAGGGTGCATTATCAAATTAGTCTTGGAATACCTGAAAACCTCATTTGCCAATAAAAGATACTTTTCAATAAAATGGTTCGATTTACTATATCAATTTTCAGATCTTAAATAATTTAACTGTATGTGGTTAAAAAAATACTTTCCCCCAAACTTGTATTCTCCAAAATCACAGGAGTAAGTTATATTGCTGCCTTGCTATTTCTCCATCAGAAAACAGGTGATCAGGATGAGTTCATGTATTACCGCTTCAGTCTTTACTTGGGAACTCCTGGTCACATGCCAGGAAACTAAATGTGTACTCCAAACATATCCTGAAACCCCAGGCTACTTAGCCAAGCCATGGGACATACCAGCACTGAGAAACTTTATTATGGTTTATATGTGATAACCCCCCAGAGACGGAGCTTTTAGGAGGTGATTGGATCATGGGGGCCCTGGAGTTCACTGGCTCTTAGGAGGTGGGGTCTGGTCAGAAGAGGTGGGTGACTGGCAGGTGACCAGGAAGGGCACATTCTTGTGCTTGGTTTCTCTTGCTTCCTAGGTAACATGATGCAAGCAGCTTTTGACCACCCAACCACTTCCATGGTTTCCATTTGAGCCTGCAAAACATGGACTGAACCTTCTGATACGCGAGGAAAAATAAACCGGTTCTCTAATTTGTTGGTGTTGGGTATTGAGTCCCTGTGATGAGGCAAGCAAACTATTCCCAAGCCTTATTCCCATTTTCCCTTTCTACACATGACTTTCTTGGGTGATAGTAACCTAAATCAGTCCCACTCTCCTTTTCCCATCTTTTTTGATTCTCCTATGCCAATAGCATGTAGAAACATCTTAAAATTCTTGGGAGCATTGTCACACCTGAAAAGAGTAAGTGGCTGTTACCTCAGCACAAGTTGTACATTTTAATTTCATTGACCTGGATGAAGGAGGAAGCGTGCTCACTCAACAGGTGACACAGAATGAAGCCCATAATCTATCCAAGTGCTTACTGTCCCCAAGATTACACTGTTGTTCAGGTGATGGTAGAGGTGTTTTTGTTGTTTTATTGCTTTTTGTTGTTGCTTGAATTTTTTTCTATTCTAACTAGCTGGGGAGGCTGAGAAGAAAAAAAATACAAAGGTAAACAAATAAATAGAAAAGATCAAAACAAGCTTTGGCTATCTTCTGAGACACGGGAAGAAAACATGATTTCACCATTTGGTATGAAAGCTGATATAAAGAGGTTTTCTATCTTCATTCGTCTTTTGAAGATAGGACCTCAAATATTAAAAGTAGTCACTTTAGGAATACAGTGTTTAACGCCTACCAATTTAAAGTGATAAACAAAAACACTGTTTTGATAAAAAGACTTTCCTGTATCAAGATTCAGGTTATTTTAGTCAAAGTCTCAATGAGCGTCTTACCAAGTGTCCCATGAGTGCTCCGTTACTCGGTGATATTATCTGGCCACAACCCAGGGAAGTGGATTCTGAAATATTGTCTATAACTATTAATGAGTGTGGTGTCTAGGAAAAACCCTCCTACATATTTCCTTTAAAAATAATTCCTTGAATAGTTAGCCCCATAAAATGTGCAATGAAATAATCATATTCTGCAAAAGTAGTAAGCTGTCCAGTTTCACACAGCATGCATTCGAGTTCATTTGAAAGGAATATATGTTGGATTTGAATTATCTAACACATACTTGAAGGGGAAAACAGCTTAATTCATACACTATTCTGTGATGCCGATATACATTTTTACATAGCCAAAAGTTTAGTCACAGATACAGCTTGTGTGAGAATGACATTAATATTGTTCATGTTATATCCAAGTGTTCTGAATCTTGAAGGTTGTAGAAATAAAACTGTTTAAAATAACCCTGTGCTCCAGAACGGGCCTGATTGTTTCATAGCTTGTCCCTCACTGTATGAGGCTGACTGCCTAATGGACTTGTCACAGACCTTGTCCTGGTTGGTAGGCATCAGAACCCTTGACGGTGAAGTGGCGGCAGGGGAACAGAAAGATGAGCGAGGGAACTTTGACTGAGGCTTTGCTTTTTTAACTTTATACCCAGTTCCATAATTGTGCTTTCAAATGTAATTCTAGCTGCCAATTTACACTTTACTAGAGTTAAAACTTAGTGTTAGTTTCATTCTCTTGAAAAATGTGCACTTTGCTTTTGATTGATGGATATGTTTTGACAGTTAATACGGGTTTACCCCATCAAGCCTTGTTTTAGTTGAAGGTGAAAATGGAAGAGGAAAAAAATTACTTCAACAGATCTCCATATTTCTCTTTTTATTGCATTCGTTGTCTAACAACAATAATACTCATTGGCAAGAAGTTTTTATTTACATTAACAAAGTAAATTTAATCACAGGTATTTTTAGATTGGTCAGAAAATAAAAGACCACTGGTATATTTTGCTTTGAGTATCTCTGAAAACAAAAGCATAAGGAATGGCATTTGAAATGGTACATATTAACCAAGCACAAGAGAACAATTCAGACATTGCACTACTGTCTCTTCCATGCAAATAATCAGACATCAAAATGTAGAAATTAAAAGTTCAGGTAACATGCTACCCATACTTTTTGGACTCAAATTTATTTTCAAACAACTTTCTTTAGTGAAAAAGAAATATGAAAGTGAATCAAATCCTTACAGAACAGAATGTATTCCCTTTTATTTCTCAGCTGCCCAGCTTTGTTAGTAATATGTAGCAGGTATAATTGTGGTTTAATCGCAACACCATTAAAAAGTACAAAAGCAGCAGTTCTGATATTAATATTGAGGAAAGCATATGCATATAGATTTAAAGGACTTCACTAAGCACTAACTACATTCGATGTTGTTGGGAGGTCTTATCTAGCCAGGGTGGCCCTTCCTGCCATTTTTGGGTAATCTATTTTTGGCCAATTCTTCTTTCATGAGTGGATGATTAAATCTTGAACAGAAAGCCTAAGTGTAAGAATAAAAGAGCTGAAAGAAACAGAAGTGTACACCTTCCAACAACTCACACTTAAAATGATTCACTTTATTTTTGGGGACATCCAAAATGCCATTACTTAGCACAAGATGACCAAAATGCCATTATTTGGCACAATAAGTAAATAAATGGTCATGTAATGGCTACACTGCCATCAGAGGCAGTGGTGACTTTAGCATCACAGCTACTGATGTCATCTTAGAAGTCAATGCACAAGAACACACAGTGCAATTTTTAGCCAAGAAAACTGCAGTCTGCAGTTGAAAATGCCCAAAGCTGCATAATATCTTCTGAGCTCTAACTCAAAAATGTGCAATCTTGAAATGAAAGCATTAACCAAACACTTGAGGAAGTTTTATCTTATTAAAATACCAAGTATCTAATAAATCAATTTTACCAAAATATTTAAACATGTAGAAAGATAAGTGCATTTAGTAGGAATACTTACAGTTTAAAAATCCTAAAATCAATGGGCTGCTCAATGTGTAGACATCACAAAATGTGGCAATAAGGCCGTGGTTACAGCTCAAGGTCATAACTGACATCACCAGGCTCCATATTCAGTTTTATGCCATGGGATTGTGATGTACACGTGTAGGCTGAGAAATACATCTACACATATGTGGTTCTGAACGTCTACACAAATGGCATGCATGTTGAGAAATTATTTATTGTTCTCTTATTCCTTACCTATCATTCACTGCTGAATCCCAAGTGGTTTTGGGCTTGGGCCAATGACTGGAAAGCATGTTTCTTTCCTTCCCTCCTCTGAGGATCTGGGACATGGGCTGTGCTTGGTCCACACACTCCCATATGTGAACATTCAAGTACTAACCATCTGCTCAATAGGGACCCAGGTCTGACCATGGAAGGTCCTCTGCCCACCATAAATAGGACTTGTTATCACTTTCCAGGGGAGTTGATTCTGTAAACTTTTTATCTTCCTTCTAGTCTCTCAGTTGGGCCTATTCTATGCTGCTACTTCAAGTTATTAAACTGTGTTTTGTTTGGTGTTTTCCCCTCAGTGTTTTGGATCAAGGCTGTATTTCCTGAGTCTTTAAAATACTCAAGACAAATGCAAACAAAATCTGCTAACATACCCAGGCTGGTTTTCAGGAGTAGATGGCTGAAGCACATTTGGATTTTCTGTAATACTGCTTTCTGAGAATGTGCCCTCCCTTGCCCCATCATCCTGAGAACACTTTTGGTGGAAAATACAGACATATTACATCTGGATCTCATCCTTAAATAATTACCTTTAGAATTGTGTACAGGTAGGTCTTTAGTTAAAAGTGAATTAGAAAAAATGGAAAAGGTAGGATTTTCATTTCCAATTTACTTTTAGTCTTAAGTGTTAAAGCAGGTGACATGAACATTAGTGACTGCTGTCCACCCACGTGGCATGCCCCATGTCTCTAGCTCCACTGGAGCTACTCAAGTAGAACTTGGTAATTCTTAAATATCTCTGTGTAATGAAATGGCTACATCTCCAAAGTACAAATGTTTCTTTCAGAAGTGTTGAGACTCTTTCCTTCAGAATTTTCCTGAACACAATTGGTTAACAGTCTATTCTAACTTTTCATGATTATAAATGATTTACAATATCTGCATAAATACAATTTTCATTTACCTTTTTATACCGTAACTTTTGAGAATATGTTAATCTTAATGCACAAAGAACACACGTGAGATTCCTTCATCTTCAGCAGAAATCATAAAGGCTGTGTCTCTGGATCAAAAAACCTGTGGACATTCTTGTATGTTGGGCCTAGAATGTTTTAGGATTTCCAATTAATGACTGGAGTCACAGGCAGTGGCTGGGGCTAATGTGTTCTCACTTTCCTTCTTTCCATTTTGTTCCCAACAGCAAAGGGGCCTAGGGTAGAAGTTCTCATATGGTGCCAGCTAGAAGCTGTGTCTGGCATTAATACTCATCATACTGCAATCGTGAACTGGTGGGTTTAAGGGCCGTGTGCAGCTGGGGGTGAGACATCCACATGGACCCCAGCTGAAGGATGACAGCCACAGAACAGCTTTCTTGTAATGAAAGCAAAGGCAGACTTCCTCAGAGTACTAACACGGATGATATGGGCTTTCTGCCCTAAGTGAACACTAAGGAATGCTTCTGATTCAGCACCCCCCAAAAGAAGTAAGTTACTGTAAGAGAGGCAGTCTTCAGCAGAGTAATCTGTTATGGAGCTCCTTAGTGGAAACCTGACCCAGACATTACTCCTACAGTGCTCACTGTCTACAGTTTAGTCTCGCCACATACCTCTCCCTCCAAAGCATGACCCATACCCCAAACCCCTCTGGCTATGTTACAGCCATGCTGAGGTATTCTTTACTAGAATATACTTCAAAGTAACCACATATTCCCTTTATGTTCATTTTTTGATAATAAAAATGCAAAGTCTTTAAGGTTCATGAAGTAACAACTCTGTGTCAAATTACAGGGACACTGAGAAATACTAGCATTAAAGTAGGAGTTGTGTAAGACACTATAACCTTAATTAGTCATCATGCACTACAGTCACTAAAAGAAATAATAAGAAAACAAAATGCTCACAAGATCTGAGGTCCTTCACCTTTGTAACCATCAGTTTACATTTTATCTTTCGTTGGGCAATCAAATCAAGTGCCTTTTACAACTTCAGCAGTTTTAAGTAGTAAGGTTAAATGAACTCATTTATAGCTAAAATTGCTATAATTTACCTTAAAATCAAGATGGTTACAATACAAACTGAATGACTTGAGGAATAAGAATTTGATTTTTAACACTGTCAGCTGGATATTAATCTAAAATCTGGAGTGTACAAATAATGTTATATTAAGGAACAATACTTCTAAGACATTTAAGAAAATACAATAGATCATAAATTATGGGCAGAGACACACTTATAGACATTTCCAATATATACATTCATTCTCAAATATAAGCAAAGTATAAAATAATTATTTTTCTATTTCTACTCTTGAATCAGAACAATGAAATTTCCAGTGTGGTCCAGGTTACTTTTTTTTCCCAAAGAAAAACAAAAATGGCAAAAATTTACAATAGCAAGCACTAATATTACCAGATATTTACTAATTTAGTCTTCTAGTATTGGGAAAGATTTGCTGAATTTTTAAGTTCATTAATAGTGGCTCTTGGTTTCCAGTGCTATTAACAAATAGCAAATCACCAGATATCTCACTATATTAACAGGTATCTGGTGTGGTAGTTTCATTACGATAACTCAAATGAAGACAGACAGAAAAATGTAATAGTAACGCTGGTCATCGTAAGCACGGTGTTATTCTATGTCAATATTTTTTAGGACTGAATGAATGATCCGAATAGATGATTCTCTGGTATAGAAAAATACACAGACTTTAGGGAAAGAACAGGATCATAAATTTCTCGTTTACATAATTCCAGAACTCAAATATTAATAATAATAAGCAATAAACTCATAATGTTGAACATGAGAAACGGGGCTATCTGGGGAAGAACCCCTTATGTTCTCTGTTATGTGCAGGCCTCGAGAACCATCGCCAGGCTGTGTGTGTGGAGCGCTTGCAGTGGAGAAGTAGATGCGCTGGGAGCAAAGCAGAGAAGCCCACTGTACAGGAAGTGAGACACCTGTCCAAAGACTCTCATGGTCTCAAGTCTTACTTCAAAACTTGTCCCTTGGAAAGTGATGACCTCATTTTTGGTGCTCATGCAGCAAAGAGAATGAGAGTAAGCGTAAGAAGCAAAACAAACGACATTTTTTTAAAAAACCCTCATAATTTGAAATTTCTCAAGATTTACTTTATTTTCTCCTCCTTCTGCCCCAGTCTCCTGTATTCAACTCAGTTTGGTCAAATATCAAATTCCTTAACACTGGCTTTAAAATAAGCAAAAGTCCTCCCACTGCTATAATGTATCCCATATACTGCCTTAAGCAAACTGTTCAGGAGAAATCTCTAGGGTGCGGAAGAGAATTGCTCAGATAAACCATTCAGAACATCCCTAAAATGTATCTGGCAACTCTTCTTTATAGGATGTTCTGTATGCTCAAAAAATTGGTTCAGTGGTTGAATGTTGCTCAAATTAAATTTTTTCTAACTTGTATTTCTATTTTTTTAAAAAGTGTGTCTGCCGAAACACTGAGCCCACTTGGGAAATTTTGAGTAGAAAATATGTGACAAGTTTCTGGTTGTGTCATAGGCAGGGTAAGGACCAGCTGGAATGTTCTCCGGGAGAAGAAACCTGAAAATATTGGTTTCCTTAAAAATCAATTTCCTGTTCAATTTGTTGGGGAAGAAGAGGAACTGTATTGTGTTTGCCGGTGTTGATAAAATACTTAACATTCAGTGGTAGCAAAGTAAATAACAGATTTCAACCTCCCATGGCTGCATTAATGTCTGACTTTTTCTTCTTTCTTTACCAATATCCGGAGGATAAATGTTACCCTTAGAATCCCAAGGTATTGCTGCCACACACACGCTCTTAAGGCTTTTGCTTTCTTGTATAGTTAAATCACTATAATTTTTTTTCTCTTTCTGATGCCCAGAAAGCAGAACAGTGTGCTTGCTCTTTCCCTCCATAGGTAATTATGTGGCAGGGCATCCACATTTCCACAGTGGGACTAGCTCTCTCTCCAGACAGAGCTGAGAGGGAACCTTTCTCATACATGGGCTAGATCCTGCAGCCCTAGAAACGATACAGATCCTAGATCTCATGACAGCTGCCCAAGTTCAGGATCCCACCCTGACCATTCTAGGTGCTCCCTCAGCAACACCAGGGGGAACTGTGCTCCAGTTGGCAGGTTCTCCAAGTGGCACAACATACCCAGCACAAGACAGGATGTTGATAAGTAGGAGAGGAGAGAGACTTAGTGACTTTGCATCTCTCATAAATGAGATTTCTGGTTTGCTAATAAACCAAAGGTGGCTTGGGCTTATTTCAGGAGGATAAATTTAAGGGTGCATTTTATTATTGCAGAAAACGCAGTCATTCAACACACAGTTCCTCAGTCTGCCTAGAGCAGCATTACCCCAACATCAGTTTCTTCATCCTCTGGAGGAGAACCAGGCAGGCAGGAAGAGGTGGAACTTCTCTTGAACATCCACACCCTCTGGAAGAGGGTATCTATTACTGCTCACCAGCGCCCTCTGTTGAAGTTGATGTCATCTTCTCCGCCTTCTTGGACTTCCTCTGCATTTGTTCCTGTTCCTTCCTCCTTAGCTTTTCTCTTTGTTTTTCCATTTTCTCTTGAGCCTTCCTAGCCTTCTCTAGAGACATCTTCATTTCCTTCAGTTTTTTTTTGATCACTGCCCGATCCTGGGATGATGTTATTCCAAGAGCCTAGGTAGGAAACATAGATAAAAATTAAATTTGAAAACTTTTGATCTTTCTGCTTATGGTAAGGTTAATATCACAATATATTCAGACTCATGAACCAATTCAAACATAGACAGAAGAGATAAGAACTGATTACATTTGCTACATGGGATGCGCTGAGGAAAACTCTGAACACAGTGGGGCTCTTGTTTCTGTGTCCTTTGAAATCCCTTGCAAAGTGCACCCTAAACCTCGTTAAGAAAATGCTTCTCAAATTGGTAATGAGTGAATGAATGAAAATGTGATTCTACTTCTCCAACTTTTGGGCTGTAGAACTTTACAGGGAAAAATATCTCTACACTCATCAATATCTTCAAATGGTAGGGGTGGGCACCTGCTGCCACACACAGCTCAATGAAGGGCAGGAAGAATTGACATGGCTCCCTTTCTGCCAATGTATTCATTTACAATGAGAACCAAAAATGTCTTTGGAGCAAGAATGCTCATGTCAGCATGACTAGCCCTTCTCTCTCTGTAAGCAGACCTATAGAGAAAGGCTGATTATAATGAGGAGGCTGCTCGATTAGCTTGGAATTCAAAGTAAGAGAAGTAGGTTGTGTACTTTAAATGTTTCATGACCTTCAGAACCAACAGCAGGATGCATCCATCTCCCCAACAGGGACAGCTTTGTCAATGGGGCCTTCACATTCACAAGCTATTGATTGATCTCTAACCTTTTCAAGACTGTCAAGAGATACTCATCTAACCATCAGTCTAGCAGGGGGCTGGGGCAGTAGAGAGGGTTGCATGGAGCTGGCTGGATACTGTGTTTGCCCTTTTTCCACAGGGGTGGGTGCCATCTTAGTTTCTAGGAGAGATGGGCTGCACAAGTGGAAATGAGAGTGCAATGGAGGGGGAGGGAAGACACAGCCCACACACATTTGGAGAAGAAAAGTTTTGGGGAGATCATCATCCCAGTTTTGAAGTGGTGTGTAGGAAAGGGGGCTGTGGAGGAGAAATGAACAAGGGAAGGAAGATTCATGGGTCTCGGTCTCAACTCTAATGTGATGAATGGCCATTATTAAAACTCATACTACATGGGAATTAAGTAGAGTTAATACATGGGTCATGTGCTGCCAGGTGAAACAATGGAGTGGATCCCTAGTTCTCCTCACCAGCTGCCTACCATCTGAATCAGAACTTGGACTTTCTGAAACTTCATTTCCTACTAAGAAATTAGACATCATCCTTTTTGCTGGGTGGTGATGAGAATTACCTGTCAAATATGGAGAACACTCTTATCTAATGAAAACATTTTAGGTGCTGTAATATAAATCATACCTGGTAACCTAACACAGACATGTACTTCTTTACCTTAAGTTTATTTCCATCCAACAGCAGGAGTTGCTCTCCAGTGATGTTTTGGGAACTGAATTCAGATACATACTGCTCCAGACTTAGGCTCATTAACCAGTGAGAAACCTGCTGCACACTCCATTCATGAACGGCTCGACTCTGATACTGACTGTGTTTGGGAGACTGTCCATCATCAAGGATCTGAGGTAGGAATTTATGCACTGTTGTTAAAGGACCAAAATGCTGTCTCATATTATGCTACCAAAAGGAATTTCTTAACCTACTAGAGCCACGCTCATTTTAAAACCATAAAATGATAATGGTTCTAGTTCTATTAAAAAGAGACATACTTATTATCTACATGGTTTTAGTTATATGGAAATTTTAAAATTCCCCCAAATAAAGTACAAGTTATTTCAGAAGTTTAAATGGAAAAAAATCCTCTAATGTTGAAAACTTTTACATTTAAACACTCTGGAAATATTTGATGTAGAAAACAAGTATTTCATAAATCTCTTCACGTGATGCATCACTCTGGATTCTAAGATATTAGAGTTTGGAAAAACACGCTAAAAATATCGAGGGATCTTTCACTTGGAAAGGAAAGCATTTAAAACCCTCAAGCCTTCTTGGGGAAAATTTACAACTATTTTTTCATGTGAGCAACAAGCAAACCTGTTAAGGAAGGTAGGACATATCCATGATTATTTTTAATACATGAGGAACCTGAGGCTCAGAAAGTCTGTAGGATTTGTCTAGAGTAATGCAACTAATAAGTCCCTTAACAACAATAAGTGGTCAACACTAAGTGCCTTATTCTAAATTATAGGCTCTATCAATGGTAGAATACTCTTTTTAATAATGCAAAGGGGCAGGTTAGTTCCTAGGGTGGCTATGGTGAACGACGAAGGCAATGTCTCAGGCACAAGTCAGGAGTCGCCTTGGTCACATGAGTCAACTCAGCTCACATGAGGAACAGAGAGAAGGGGCTGGGGAAGCTGAGATGAAGGCAGAGGAGATGAGAAAGAATGAACCATGTCAAAGCAATGGTGATGGGAGAGAAATCGAGGGACTCTAGAAGTGCAATTTAGACTCTTTTCATTCTGGAATATCTTTTAGCTAAGATTTAGACAAGGGCAAAGTGAAGCTATTTAACACAAGGAAACCTACTACAGACGAAAGGGTGCTCATATTATTTGATTTTTAAGTCATTCATATATAGAGAAAAGCAGGTCCACACAATCCCACACAAGGCCTCACACAGCCCACTGATAGCTCACCTCGTCATCTATCATATCCAGGCTCTGAGTGAGGGGCAACAAAGGAACCAAGAAGAAAAGGGTTATAGAAACAGGACACACAACATACACAGTGCACAATTTTAATACAATACAAATCACTCCAAGCTCAAAGAATATTGACAGAAAAATTTACAAGGAGAAAAACGCTTTACAAAACAAAAAATCATGTTATAAAGAAATAAATACTTAAATAAGAGCCAAAATATCTTCACTTACATTGTTTCCTCCCCCACCCCATCCCTTTCGGGAATGATGTCAATCTCTACTGGAATTTCCTGCCTCACTTACACTCTGATCTCCTCCTCTGATAATTCTTAACAAAGCTCATCTGGACCCTAGCTTTTGAGTAAGTGGCTTGTACCTTCTTTTTCTTCCTTATCCCAACTATGCCTCTCTACTGCAATGACTCAGTCAGGGGGCACACCATATTTAGAAGGCATATCAGAATCATGGCATTGGGGTGGCTGTGGGGGAGACAAGGGAGAAAGGAAATGGATCAATTGTACAGCTCCATGTGATCTGAGTTGTTACCTAGTTTCTGTTCTCCAGTGCCTAGCCTCCCCACCATGTGTGTTTATGTATGCAAAAGGGACCCTGGAAAGCTTCAAGGGTCTCAGAAACAACACTTTGATTTCATGTTGCCAGAGAGGGAAAGATATCGTGCACACTACTTTAAATATAAAACTACAGTTCTGAAGACTTCTATGCTGAATCTACCCTAAAAACAAGTTCCTGTGAGAGTTCAGGAGTAAAACCTCAGGTCTGAGAAGCCTGTTCTCTCATAGTGCCTTGGAAGTACCTCGTCTGACGACAGCAACAAGGACTGAGACAGCCCTGGGGTTTTGGGTTCTGCTCCTAAGCCGCTGAGGTCTGCTGAACTGGTGCTGCTAGGGCTGAAGTCATCATTGAAAGCAAAATTCTGCAAAAAAAAAAAAAAAAAAAAAAAGAATCTCGGTGTTACATGAGCAGAGTGAGTGAATTTTGGAGGTAGGTGTGTTTGCAAGTTCTCAAAAGGACCTTTTTAAGCAGTCTTAGAAGAAACTCAGGTTTAGTTCAGTGATGACCTTCAACTAGGCAGGGGCTGAGCATATCAAGCCTTTTACAGTTGATTGGAATGCTGGGCACTTTCTGGAGCTGATGAAAGGACAGGTGTTTTAAAGAATGATTCTTCACTTTCTCTCCAAGGGTACAGAATTCATTATCCTTTGTAACTGCTCAGAGGAGCAATACTAATAAGCTTATTTTCTTTGACCCTAATTGTGATGAGTAACAGCATAAGTAAAAATACAAGATGGTGTGGAGAGGCTGAGTTATTAGGAACAGATGGAGATTCCTATCAGGAAGGTGGCTGGAGCACCCTTGGGGAGGACTGCATGCAGCTGGCTATGATTAATACCATGAGGAGTGGCAGATCCTCCCTGGATGTACCCTTTATGATGATGAGTTCTGGCAGAAAGCGTGGTCTGACAACACACAACCAGTTATGTGCTGGGCTACAGCCCTCTCACAGCACCAGCAGAACACCAGAGGCATGGTCCAGAACAGACATGCGTCTGGACAGTCACCCAGGGCTAGGAGGTGGAGTAGTTCAGTAAAACTTCGCAAAGACTTCATTAATATGGTCAGCAGATATTAAAATCAAACTTAACAATGGCTGTAAAGCTGCACTTGTGAAATACTTCAAACCAAATCTAGAGTCTCTTCAGTGCAAGATAGTAGTAGAATTATTCCAGCAACATTGAGATGTTTCTGAGCCAATACTAAAAGACCAAAATGGTCTGTTGCTGTCAAAATTTCTTTTGCTAATAATTGTAGAATGGCTGGATTGTTGGGAATGTTAAGTACTTCACCAATACCATCTTATTTCATGTTGTACTTCCTTAGGAATTGGACTGTTAAATGTTCCATTAGGTTCCCTTGAATTAGACTTAGTTGGTTATGAAGAATAAATATGTCAGAGGCTGGAAAACTCAATACCCAAAAAACTCAAAAGATTGTTAAAACTTTAGAATCATGGAGCTAGGCCAGAACAACACATAAGCAACAGGGAATTTAACACAGAACATAACCATGATACTGCTGATGAAGATGCAACCCCAGACCCTGGTCGAAACCTTGGGAGCTGTTGATTTCAAGAAAAGAATTAAGTTCTAGTAACGTTAATCACATGTTTCTGTTTGAGAAAAGTGAACACAGAAAAAAAGAGACCAAACAACAAGTGAAAGTTAGCCACTGTATGTGTTCAATAAAATGTTAGATAAGGTTTGCAGTGTCATGCTGGAAATAACCATTATGCATTTAAAACCACATCAATCTGTGCATCTAATTCCTACTTCTGGTGGAGTTAAAGAGCTTTGGTGACAGATGTAGCAGCTGTTCAGTATGCACGTTTGATCTGAACAGAATGAATCAGGTGCTGTGTCAGCACTGGCTTCTTGTAACGAGCTTTCCATATTCAGGGTTGAACACATACAGTCCCAAATTTATCTGTTTTCCAGTTAATCTTGAAGAGCACAGCAAAATAGTTTTGTAATGTAATTTGAAGCAGAATACTTATTAAACAGCTCTATAATACTGTTTCATGATTCAAATGCATTTTTCCCAGCATGACTTAACTGTCAAACTGAGATTAAACAGCAGTACGTGAAAAGACAGGCAATTAGAGGAATGTACACTTGGGAATGGAGCAGTATTAAAGCAGGTGTCGGTTACACGAGGCTTTCTCTTCCCTACACAAGGAACACCATGCAGTGCTTATCGCGCTGTTATCACTGGTTCCTTGGATCCAGAGCACACACACAGGCTGAGAATGTCTTCCAAAGACTGAAGAAAAGAAGGGCTTTGAGATGTTCTTGTTTGCTTTTTTAATCCATGTGTTTTCTACCTTGGACCTCGTTTTATCTGAAATTAGAGTCTCAGGAGAAGGCTGAAAGGGACTTGTAGGCGAAGGCGGGCTCCTGAAGGAATAGGATCCTTTCCGGCTTTCATTAAACCACGAGAAAGGCATGCAAGGGGAATGGGTGGCCACCTGGGCTCTTGGGTGTGGCTTGGACTTCCAGTTTTCCAGCCTGCCTCTGAAGAGCCTGTTTCATGAAAAGAATAGAGGTGTTAGACCAAAAAAAGGTAAAAACAGGTACTGAACCAAATTCTGAAAGGACTCTCAATATAGTTTGATAAACTGTTCTACTTGTCAGAGTACCAATTTTGCACTCTGGGCTATAAGACTACTCTTAATAGTTATCTTTTCTGCATCTAAATGGATTCTTAGGCAATAATCAACATTCTCATATTGGTACTGCCATGGTGAATTTTTATCAAGTGCACATAGTAAATGTATTGGATGAATTAAAATCAGGGAGGCGCAGTCTTTCAGGAGCTGCCCTCAGCTTAGCCGCCCCAGCATTCTGTGTGGGTGACGCGTCAGGCCCTCAGCATTCCTGAGTCACTTCTGCTTATAACAGCATCCTTCCTGCTTTCCTCTGGTCTCAGGCCCCCAGGTGGCCCTGGCTTTACGAAATGATATATTTAAATGATTTGAGGATTTCAGAGCTTGTGGTACTTTAATCAGAACCCGTAGCTTCTTGGTTTTTCATCATAATCTCAGTGTTTCTTTCACAGGAGGAACATGAGGAACACAAGGCCTGAGGTGGCACATTCCTCTGGGGGGCACAGGGCACCACCTCCTGACTATGTGGGCTTGAGCCTTCTCTTACCCTCTGTTTCTTCATCTGCAAAAGGTAGATGTTTGTATATATCTCAGATACGGTTAAGAAAATACACATAAAATACTCTGGAAACTATCAATCTATTACGTCTATGTTTATTGCTTGACATTTTTAAAGGGATTCAAAGGCATTTGAACAGCAGAGCATGAATACAGATTTTTCCCTTAATGCATGTACTTTTGTTGTATTTCTCTTCTAATCACCAGGAAAGTTATTATCAGGAGCCATCCTAGGAACAGACAGAGGTTTATGTTCATCTTGGAAGAGGTCAGCCTCAACAAATCCAAATGATACCCGATGCAATGCCTACCATTTGAAAGGTATTGATATAATGATTAAGTGCTTAAATGTCATAGGTAGAGAACTCTTATCCTACATGTATACTGAATTTCAGTTTTAACACATCTCATTTAAAAAAATTGACATAAGCAATATAACTCCTAAAAATTCCAGTTGATTTCCAAATATTATTGCAAGAACTACATGAAGGGAATGGGATTAATATGAGAAAATGGAAAAATAGGCACAAAATCTTTGTAAATAGGGAGGAATGGAGGGGTTGAAGGGAAGGCTGGGCAAGGGTGAAAAATTAGAACCAAGAGAGACTATGTAAAGGTGCAAATTTCCAATGATGAATGTCATTATATTGTATACCTAAAATGTACCAATGATTAGAATGAATAATCGATAATGTAAAATAGGAAGAAAAGGTCCAAAGGGGTAGGGGTAGTGGGAGGGGCAGGGGAAAGGAAAGAAGGGAAAGGAAAAATGATGAGAAATGGAAAAAATGGAAATAAAGTCTTTGTAAATAGGGAAGGGTGGAGGGGGTGAAGGGAGGGCTAGGAATGGGGAAAAAATAAGAACCAAGATGCATTATATAAAGGTACAATTCCCAATGAGAAATGTAATTGTGTTGTATACCTACAATGTACTGATAAAAGAATTTAATAATAAAAAAAAGAACTACATGGAATAATGAGTGTAAAAGCATCATGTAAATTGTAATACAACACATAAATGTAAAAGGATTTATCTTAATATAAATTCTAGGATTTATCTTTAAGATAAATTGTAAGACAACTAAAGAGAATGAAGAAGTCCATGAAGTTTTGTTAAACAACTGGCATCAGCAGGTTGGATGAACAAAATTGTTGGTCACATTAGAGATCCCAGAAGATCTATTCACTCTCTCTCTGGTCATAAATCTTTTAGCTTAGATCCCATATTCCCGTAAAAATGCTCAGATTTCCCTAATTGTGTCGAAACATAAAAATATGTTTCCTGAAGTCCCACACTCATTTGGGATAATCTGAGGAAAAACTGGACTTGATGATCAAGGCACTTTTAAAAATACTTCCATACATAATTCCAGTAAAGATGACAGTCCTTAAACATATGGCTGCAGTTTAAAAGTTTATAAAGAAGCCATAGTTAGTTAAGAGGATGGCAAGCTTATCCTACTCCTAAGTGAACTACCTTTGTAGCAATGCCTTTAGAACCACCACCACCACCTTTTAAAAAATTGGCAAGGAATTAGAATGTTGTTTCCTAATTATCATTCTCTTGTCTTATTTGGAAAGGATTTTTGGTAGTCCAAACCCTGGTGAGGCAGTATTTGAAAAAATATCTGAAGGCCACATGTGATTAAACTCTTCTATAAATTCTCTCTGCAAGGAAAATATTCAAAACTAATAACTCCATATGGACTTGCACGTGCGCTAGAGGTAGGGATTGGAACCCTGGCCTCTGCTGACACCCACTGGCTTTTTCTGCAGCTTTATACTCTCAAATTATGGACAAATGGAGGAAGAATCTTGCAGAAAAAAGGAAAGCCCACTTCCAAGGAAACAACCACTGTCCCTACCAAAATTCTGGAGTATTTTCAAGAGTGTTTTCCAGTTCTCCAAGAGAATCAAGATTGGGAGAAATAAATTCATTTTTTTTGGTACTGGGGATTGAACTCAGGATCTCGTGCTTGCCAGGCAGGCATGGTGCCACTGAGATAAATGCTCGGGCTGGGAGAAATAAATTCTTGATGGATTTGAAAATGACTTTTAAAGGATCAAAATAGCTATGTGTTCTATACTTCCTTCATCTTTTTTCAAAGCTGTACATTAATGGCTTGTTATCATTTTTGGAAAAATAGTCACAAGTCAATGCTTTATCCCTGATTTTTTTATTGCTAGGAACTACAACAAAGAATGGCTTGAAATTCAGTCTTCATTACCCAAAGATGTCATTTGGGACATAGCATTTCATGGCATTTAGGTGGTTATGGCTAATAACTCTATAGAGCAAAAAACTCATTTACATACTATCTGAAACCAATTTATCCTGGAGTTGGCACCCCAAAATTAAATTTCTTGGCTAAACATTCCAGGGTCATTTTTGTTGATGTTTTAACTTTGAATACAAAGTTTGTGAAGTACTCAGAAGCAACGAGATAGATGTCATCAAAATCTCATTTAAAGTTCATGGTCTTCCAACTCAGAATGAGTACTAAAGAACACTGAATTCACACAAATTACAAAGGAAGTTAACTGAAGAAAGAGAGCTTGAACCAGTGGAAGCATTGCACATGTAGATTTATCTGAATCTGATGAGGTAAAATTGTGTAAGGACCTAACATCACCAAGAGTTTGTGCTACTGGAAATCTGCATGAGAAATTTGTCTATAGATTCTTTCTTAAATTTTTACTTTTTTATTTTCAGTTCTAGGGATGGGACTCAAGGCCTCAGTCATGCTAATCACACAGTCTACTATAAAACTATATACCCAACCTGTAATCTTAAAATTTTCAATTCATTTAAACTTACTTTAATGTTCTAAAACTCATCTTAGATTTGTTTTTCGCATGTGAATCTTTTTTTTTCAATACTGAAGAATGAACTGAGGGTCTTCACTCTGTCCCCAGACTTTTTAAAATTTTAACACAGGGTGTCATTAAGTCATCAAGGTGCTTGAACTCTAGATTCTCTTGCCTCAGCCTCTCAGAGTACTGGAATTACAGGTGTGCACAAATATGCCCACTTAGATTTGTGTTTTTAATGTATGGAATACATTAATCACAATGAAGAGAGTAATGGAATATTTAAAATCACTACAGTTATAATAATAACATTAGATATTTTAAAGTTTAGGCATGGCAAAGTGTTTCCTTGTTAGGAATATAAGTCTGTCAGATTTTAGGAATTTTTAAAAATTTTTAACTAATTTTATTGGTACATTTTGTATACAATATAATGACATTCATCATTGGAAAATTGCACCTTTACATAGTCTCTCTTGGTTCTTATTTTTCCCCCTTCCCCTGCCCTCCCTTCAACCCCTGCATCCCTCCCTATTTACAAAGACTTTGTTTCCATTTTTTCATTTTCTCATATTAATTCCCTTCCCTTCTTTCCTTTCTCCTACCCCTCCCACTTTCCCTTCCCCCCTTTTCTATTTCACATTATCTGTTATACATTATAGTCCTTATTTACACTTTGTTTCTCACACTAGAGAAACTATTTGGTATTTACATATGTGTGTCCTATTTATTTCACTTCAGAGTATCACCTCAGTGTGCATCCATTTAGCTATACATGTCTCTAATTTCTCATTTTTTATGGCTGAGTAGTATTCCATTTTATTAAAAAAAAACACATTGTCTTCATCCACTCTCTAGTTGATGGGCAAATGGGTGGATTCCAAGTTTTAGCTATTACAAATTGTGCTACTATGAAAATGAACATGGGTGCACATGTATCACTGTGGTACGATTCTCTTAATTCTTTGGGGAAGATCCCCAGCAGGGGAATAGCTGGGTCAAATGGGACTTCCAGTCCTAGTTCTTTGAGGTATCTCCATACTGATTTCCACAGTGCTTGCACCAGTCTACACTCCCAGCACCAATGGAGCAGTGTTCCTCTTTCCCCACAGCCCCGCCAACATTTGTTATTGGTTGATTTCATGATAGCAGCCATTCTTTCTGGGGTGAGGTGGAATCTCAGTGTTGTTTTCATTTGCATCTCTAGAATGACCAGTGATGTTGAACATTTTTTCATACGTTCATTTGCTATTTCTACTTCTTTGTCTGAGAAATATCTGTTCATTTCAGATGCCCATTTTTGGTTTGGGTCTTTAAATCTGGGAGGTCTGATTTTTTAAAGTTCTTTATAGATTTTAGATAATAGGCCTTTTTCTGAGGAATACCAGGTGAAAAATTTTCCCCAAATTGTGGGTTGTCTCTTCACACTGCTGGTGGTTTCTCTTGCTGTGCAGAAGCTTTTTAATAAGAACAGATCCCACTTGTTGATTGTTTGTGCTAGTTCATGGGCAACTGAGGTTTTGTTCCTAAAATCTTTTCCTACACCGATATCTTCAAGAGTTCTATCTAACCTCTGTTACAGCCAGTTCAGTGTTTCTGTTTTAATATTTAGATCTTTAATCCATTTAGATTTTAGTTTAGTGCATGGTGACAGGTATAGGTCTAGTTTTAATCTTTGGCAAGTTGAAATCCAATTTTTCCAGCACCATGTATTAAAGAGGTTATCTTTCCTCCAGTGAGGGTGTTTGGCTCCTTTGTCAAAGATGAGGTGACTGAGTCTGGATACCCCCTGCCATGTCTCTGATGCCTAGAATTGCTTTTACTATTCTAGATCTCTTCTTGTTTCAAATGAATTTTGGGATTATTTTCTCAAGGTCCGTGAAGTATGCTGCTGTAATTTCAATTGGGATTGCACTGAATCTATATAGCAGTTCTGGAAGTATGGCCATTTTCACTATGTAGATTCTTCCTACCCAGGACCAAGGGATGTCTTTCCATTTTTTGGTATCATCTTCAATCTCACTTTTCAAAGTGCTATAGTTTTCAGAGAAGAGGTCTTTTGTTAGGTTGATTCCTAGGGTTTTCTGTTTTTTGGATGCTATTGTGAAAGGAACTGTTTGCCCTATTTCTCTCTCAGTGAGTTTCTTGTTCATATAGAGGAAAGCTATTGATTTTTGCGTGTTGACCATATATCCAGCTACTCTACTGAATTTGGTTATTAAGTCTAGAAGACTTTTGGTGGAGTTCTTGGGGTCTTCTATATACAGTATCATGTCATCTGCAAATAATGACAATTTGACTTCTTAATTTCCTATATTTATTCCTTTTATTTCTTTCTCTTGCCTAATTGCTATGGCTCAAGTTTCCAAGACTATATTGAACAGGAGTGGTGATGGTGGACATCCTTGTCTTGTTCCTGATTTTAATGTGAAGGATTTCAGTTTTTGACCATTTACTATGATATTGGCTGTTGGTTTTTCATAGATGACTTCTATCAGGTTGAGGTAGAGACTGTCTATTCCAATTTTTATAGGGTTATTATAAACGCATGTTGGATTTTGTCAAATGCTTTTTCTGCATCTACTGAGATGATGACATGGTTTTTGTCCTTGGCTCTATTGATATAGTGTATTACATTGATTGATTTGCGTATATTGAACCATCCCTGCATCCCTGGGATGAATCCCACTTGGTCAGGGTGTATGATCTTCTTGATGATCTTCTGCATTCTATTTGCCAGTATCTTATTATGGATTTTTCATCTATGTTCATTAGTGAGATTGGCCTATAGTTCTCTTTTTCAGTTGGTTCTTTCTCTGCTTTGGGGATCAAGGTGATGCTTGCTTCCAGGAATGAATTTGGGAGTAATGCCTCCCTTTACCTTTCATTGAAGAGTTTAAACAGTAGTGGCAGTAGTTCCTCCCTCAATGTCTTGTAGAATTCAGCAGGAAGCCATCAGGACCCGGGCTTTTCTTAGTTGATAAGATTTTAATTACATTTTCAATTTCATTGATTGATATTGGGATGTTTAGAATTTTTAGGTCTTCTTCATTCAACTTTGGTAATTCATACATATCTAGGAATCTATCCATCTCTTCTGTGTTTTCCATCTTATTGGCGTATAGGTTCTCAAAGTAGGTATTAATGATCTTCTGGATTTCTGCTGGGTCTGTTGTAATTTCACCCTTTTCATTCCTAATTGGATGGATTTGGGACTTTTCTTTTCCTGAGAAGGTTGGCTAAGGGTTTGTCAATTTTGTTGATTCTTTCGAAGAACCAACTCTTGGTTTCATTTTTTTGTATTGTTCTCTTAGTCTCCATTGCGTTGAATTCTGCTCTGATCTTTACAATTTCCTCCCTTGTATGAGCTTTGGGTTTGTCTTGCTCTTCTTTTTCTAGAAGCTTGAGGTTCAGCATCAGGTTGTTTAATTGGGCTCGCTCTGTTTTCCTAATATGAGTATTCAGTGATATGAATTTCCCTTGTAAGACTGCTTTCATTGTGTCCCACAGATTCTGATATGTTGTACTGTCATTGTCATTTAATTGTGGCAACTGTCTGATTTCTTCTTTAATTTCCTCTGTGATCCACTGGTAAGTGTTGCTCCATTTCCATGTGTTTATGAATTTCTTGCAGATTCTTTGGCTACTGATCTCCAATTTCATCACACTATGGTCTGATAATATACAGGGGATAACTTCAATTCCTTTCCACTTAAACATATTCTGTGAGCGAGTATGTGATCTATTTTGGAGAATGACACATGTGCAGCTGAAGAGAATGTGTATTCTGATTTTGTGGCGTAGAACACTCTGTAAACATCTGTTAAGTTCATTAGTTCAAGAGTTTGAATTCCGGTATTTCATTGTTCACTTTTTGTCTAGTTGATCTATCTATTTGTGACAGTGGGGTACTGAGGTCCCCTACTACTATTGTATTAGTGCGTATATGATTTTTCATGTCTGTTAGTATTTGTTTTATATAGTTGGGCCCACTAGTGTTTGGTGTATATATATTTATGATTGTCAACTCTTCCTGTTGTATTGTTCACTTTACAAGGATGTAGTGTCCTTTGTCTCTCTTAATCAGTGTTGGTTTGAAATCCACTTGATCTGCAAAGAGTACAGCTACTCCTGCTTTCTCGGGGGGGTCCTGTCGCATGGAGTACTGTTTTCCACCCTTTAACTTTTAGTCTATGAGTTTCTTTTTGAATTGTGTTTCTTGTATGCTTGCTTGTTGATCCATTCTGCCAGTCTATTTCTTTTGACTAGTGAATTGAGACCATTAACACTGATGGTTATAACTGATATGTACTGACTTGTTATTGTCATGATTTTTTCTTTTTGTTGGATTCTCCCACTTTGGGTTTAATTTCTTGTTGTGCCAGATGGATTCCTTCTGCTGGGCTTCCTGGGGTTGTGATCCTCATTGTCTTTTCCTAGGATATTGTCTAAACTTTTTGGAGGGCTGGTTTGGTATTCATGAAGTTCCTAAGATGCTCTTTGTCATGAAAGTATCTTATTTCTCTATCAATTTGGAAAGATAGTTTTGCAGGGTACATCAGTCTGGGTTGGAGGCTGTATTCCTTTATGGCTTGAAATACGTCACTCCAAGCTCTTCTTGCCTTAAGCGTTTGCGTTGAGAAGTCTGGTGTGATTCTGATGGGCTTTCCTTTGTATGTGATTTGTCTCTTGTCTCTAATTGCTTGTAGAATTTTGTTCTTCTGTTGGGTTTCTGGAATCTTAACTATTATATGTCTATGTGTAGATTTTTTTTTGATCAAAGCTACTTGGAGTCTATATGCCTCACTTATCTGTATGTCAAGCTCTTTTCTGCTGCTTGGGAAGTTTTCTGCCATCACTTCTGTGAACAGCTTTTGTTATGTCATCTACACTCTCTCTTGTTTCTTCATTGACTCTGATCAGTCTTGTTTTTTCTTTGCATCCTGTAGCAGCTACTGGATGGGCTTTTTGTGGTCCCTTACTATTTTAAAGAAATGTTTCTTTTCCTGCTCACTAACTGCAATCTTATCTTCTGTATCTGCAATTCTGTCCTCACATTGGCTTATTCTGCTGCGTAAACTTTCAATGGAGCTTTTAATCTTCTGGAAATCTGTTTGCATCTGTTTTATGCATTCCATTTGTTTCTTATGTTAGGATTCCATTGTGTTCCTCAGCTCTATTTTTTTTAATCTGTGTCCTCTCTAGACTTATCATGTCTTGCACTAAAAGCACAATCTCTGCTGTTATCTGAGAAATTATACTCTTTCATTGTCAGTTCAGGGAGTCCAGGTGGTTGAGTATCAGATTGTTCCATCTTATTTCCCTTTGGGGTTGCTTTAGGTGATCGGGGAGTCTTGTTTTGAGCCCTGTTTGTCTTCTCATTTCAATGGGGAGGGGGTGTGTGCTGCTGGTACCTGAGTGGCTCTCCTCCTTGGCTCTGGGGACAGTGGTATAGCAGAAGGTTCACCTCCTCTGCACTGGGAGCAGCTCTGCTCCTCGGTGCTGGGGACAGTGGTATAGCATCCCGGAAGGTGAGATTTTAGGAATTTGAAGTCCTTGAATTGAACATTCCCAAAGTTGGTAAGTGCAGTTAAAACAGGAGCATTCTGAGGGTAGTGAGTCCACCCTACTGGAGCCAGCTGGTTTTCTTCATAGGTCTGCATGGAAGTGAGCACCTTTGTCGGGCCAGGGGCAGGCAGTGGTGAAGTGTTTGTCTATTCCCATGCACATGCATCTCATTCCCCACTCTGGTAAAAGGCCTATGTTCACTCAGCCCAAATGACTATGAAGCAGGCAGGCCCTCTTCCTGACATAGTGACAGGACAGAGCAGTCCTTTGGGTATAGCCTCAAACTCACCATCTTGCCTGATTTCTCTAAAGCCTCTGTGAGAAATACCAATAATGAAGGCATGCCTGCAGTGTAAGCCAGAGAGCCCGTTCATTCGGGTAGTCACAGATGTTGTCCCTGGATGAAAGAGATGGCCAGCAAAGTGCAGCTGGAGAATATTTTGTCTTACATCCCTCCCAGAATACAGACAATAATGATAGGCATTTATAATTTATTAAGGATTTAAAATGTACTTAATAATGTGACTTCCTCAATTTTCTCAACAACTCAAAGCAAGTGGAGTGTGTACATATGTGTCTTATTTTACAGGAGGAGACTGAGTCACAGAGTGGCTAAATAACTTGCCCAAGACAAGTGGCAGAGCTGAGATTTGAAATCAGGTTCTTAACCATTTGACATTATCCTCTCAGTTTTCACTGAAAAGCCACTATTAAACTTATTTTTCCTTATATATTTTACTTTTTCTTTTGGGGGGAAGGGCTTGGGAATTGAACCCAGGACCTTCACATTGAGCTGCATTCCCACCTTTTTTAAAATTTTTTATTTTGAAGCAGGGTCTCACTAAGTCACTAAGTTCCCCAGACTGGGCTCAAACTTGCAGTCCTTCTGCCTCAGCCTCCCAGAGTGCTGGGATTACAGATGTGTGCCACCATGCTGCGCTCAATTCACTTTAAAAGTAAACCATGTTATTGCATAGCATGTACTTTTATATATAAACAAGTTATTTTTGAAACAAAGAGAATAGGATATACATAAAAGAATAAGCATGAATACATGTTAATTTATAGACCAGCTGAACGAGTTAGAAATACAAGGATTTAGTTTTCACAGAACCATACAGATGAAAACTATCCAACAGAAATAATTTAAATAATATATATAAATTAAAAATTTCCAGAAGCTACATGAAAAAAGAGGCAAAATTAATTTTAGTAATATTTTATCTAACCCCTGAATACAAAATATTATTTTAACATGTAATCAATATTATAAAATTAGTAAATATGTCACACTATTTCTTTTCATGCTAGGTCTTGGTGCAGTATGAATTTTCTTCTGTTGCACATCTCATCACAGATGAGCTCAAAAGCTGTGTCAGACTAGATGAGACTACATCAAACAGGATACAGAGACAGACAAAGAAGTCAGAGAGCATGCAGTTTCAGCCCAACTCACTTGTTTTGCTTTTGGCAGTGAACCGAAGTGACACCATGGGAAGGTCACAACCACTACCTTGGATTTCAGATCAGAGTTCTTTCTACCATTCACACTTTCGGGGTGAATGGGATTTGCTTCCACAGAGGTGTGCCATCCCTTCTCTGGGACTCCCCACCAAGTACCATCTATCCTCTTCTGACGTGCACACTTGCTCCCAGGACTTCCTAGGCAGTGTCTAAAGGAGGCACTTCTCCCAGAGCTCTAGGAGAGGGTCCTCCCACATCTGCAGCCCCCTGCTCCATTTGGAGTTCAGGACAGGGCTTTATCTGACCTTCTGGTGACTATGTGAGGGGATGCTCAAGCTCTGCTAGCCAAGCTCATCCTGGTTTTGTTATTTGGCTATCCTGGTTATTTAAATCAGAATACTCACTGAGTAGATATCTGAAAAGGCCTAGAACCAAATCATATTTCTTTGTTGGGTTTATTATTATCTTCATCTATTTTCTCTATTTGCCTCATGCTGGTCAGGTATCAGAGTCATTAGGTCTCCACAAGGAACAACAGAGCAAACCAGTCTGGGGTGGGAGTGGGGTGAGGATAAATTAAAACCAAGACCAAATGTAGCAAAAGTCTTGCTTCTTTAAAATCTAACAGCCGCAGGCTGTGACTGACGACCTCAACTGATTTTAGCAACCTAGTAAGAACTGGATGAGAAATCTACAAGAGAAGATTATCAACACAAGCCTGAGAATCTTTCCTCCCTTTTCTGAGCAGGCTGCACAGAGGGAGGAGTCTGTCCAGCTCTTCCCTATAATTGCAGTGTGACCCAGCAGCTGAGGATTCTGCCCACCTAGGGCAGGGGTTCTGTGAAACCAATTCAAATGCATTAAGCTCCTACTGGGTGGTAATTCTGTTCTTCCAGGAATATGTCTTAGAAGGTTCTGGGCCCATTATCAACCCATATAGGAGAATGAAGATCATCAGTAGATTCGATTAGTGTTACCCAATTACTCTGATAGCTCAACAGTTTTTTTTCCAAACAGAGAACGTCCATCTCCTTTTCTTCTTTCAATTGTATGAATCTCTTTCCATCCTGCCAAAATTCCACTATAATTACAAATAATTATAAAATTATAAGTCGAATTGAAAATTATTTCTAGCATCAGTGTATGTTGAATTATCTGATACTAATAGAGCAGGAGGGACCTAGAATTAATTTTTTACAAAGATATACCATGCTGGGAAGGCAAACTGGGAGCCTGACTGTGGTTCAAAAGCTGGTATCAGCTGTGCTAACAAGCATGCTGGTAACCACCCATCACCCAGCACCCACTTCGCTTGTAGTCTAGTGACCACTCAGCTACACCATCAAGATGTGCTGATTTTCACCCAGAGTTAGTCATATACTTTGCCCTGCCAGGTGCTATTTAAGCAGGACTTAAAGAAAAATCCTTCCCAGCCTTGGGCAGTTTCCCTCCCAACCCCAATCTTCCCCCTACAAAACTGTCTCCCCTTGTCCTGTTACGGTAAACTCACTTGCTGTGTTACTAGAAAAACCACCCCCTTTGAAAAACATGGGGAATTTCTCCTTGTTCAATGCTCAGCCATCTTAGAAAGAGTCCACTGAGATGGTGTATACCCCTTGAATAAATCCTCCTGACTCCCATTTGGTCTCTCCTGTCTCTTGGAATTCTGCAACACTGTATTCATGCCTCTCTAGGTGGAGCTTCAAAGTGGAGGCAGGGACCACCTCTGATGCCCAGAGACCAAAGGAATGAGCCACTTCAGTTTCTCTCCCACTGTGTTTCAGCACATCTGCTACTCCCCTTCCTTAAATGATTGTAGTAGTTCTCTGATACTTCATACTTTTAAGCTATAAAGCAGGGTGTTTTATACTGCTTCACAACCACATGAAGTAAATTGCTTTTGAGTTATATATGATGTCTGATTTACTTTAGGGTTCCTCAGATTGTTGTCTTCAATAAAAGGAAGGCTTCCCAAGCTTTCTCCTTTGTACAGCATAAAGGAATACCTGTCTAGCAAAAGTAATGGATTTGGGAATCCTCTCTCCTCCTTCTATACCCCAATACATTCTCCTGTAATACTAAGAGGGTACAATTTCTCATTAATGCATATGTCAGATAAGAGGGAGGAGAGAAAGAAAGGAGAGAGAGGAAGGGAGAGAGGAAGAAGGAAGAGGAGGAGGAAGGAGAGGATAGAGGAGAGAATAAGAAAAAAAGAAAGGAACGCAGGAAGAGGGAAAGAGGGAGTGGAGAAAAGAAAACAACAGGAACAACCTACAATGTGGATAAGTGATCCTCAAATGCTTTCATAGCCTTTTAGTATTTTGTCTGTTTCTTCCTCAGTGTATGTTTTTAATCTCCAAATTTTCTAAAGAAATCAAAGCATCATTAGAAGCATAAGTACTAAGGGTGACATGGTGTGCTGGAGAGACATGCTGACAGAAGTAAGGGCTCCAGCCTGGCCTTAACTGCTGGCTACAGAACTTTGAGCAAAAATACAGTACTATTATCTGAGGGTCACATGAAATGATAAATGTGAAATCACTTTGAAATCTGCAAATAATAGCAACAAATTGTTATTTTATTATTTTTAACACCTCCTCTGTGTCAAGTACCATTTCAAATCCTTATACTACCCTGTAAGGTAGGTATAGTCTCACCCTCATTTACATGAGAAGATAGCGGTAAGGAGGGCTTCATAGCTTGCCCAAGATTTAAAAGGTCTAAGTGGGAGACCCATGATTCAAATCCTGACAGCTGAATTTCAGTGTTTTATGTTTTAAAGTTACGTAATCTCAGAATAAAATTGGGAAAACTTGACAACATGCTGTTCTAAACTCCTCTATGGAAAAAGTCTTTACTGAAAAGTAAACACAGTTGACAATGCCTGCAAAGCGGTGCAATTAAACAGCCAAGTCTCGCCTGGTGTTCTAGTGTACACCTATAATCCCAGCACTTGGGAGGCTGAGGCAGGAGGATCATCACAATTTCAGGGCTAGCCTGGGCTAAACAGTGAGTTCAAGGAAAGCCTGAACTCTAAACTACAGAGTGAGACCCTGTCTTAAAAAAACCACTAAAGTATAAAAAAAAGCCATCTGTTCATTAAGAGATGGTGGTCATTCTTACATGCATGTTGACAAGACACTTCTGAATGCCAATGTACTTAAGTGCAAAATTAATCTTTCAGATTTAATAAAAAGGGAAGGCATTAGCATTGTGGATAACCAGGCAAAAAATCTGAAATATGTATAAAGTGTCATATATATTGTAATTAGTTAAAACTTTGATTGAAATTGTTCATGAGCCCCTAATTCTGTAGTTGACAACTAAGGCCCAAGGCCAGGTGTAGACTGTAATTATGGTAAGACAAGTACTGTATAGGCTGATTGTACAACTTTTCTTTCATCTCAACTTTAGAAATATCACTTCAGCTTAGAAATATCAACCACTGATTTTTGTTAGCAATGAAAAGAAGGGGCCAGAAAGTTTAGGCATAGAAATAAATTTATGTTCTTAATCACCCACCCATACCTGCTACCTGCAGAAAACCTACTGGCTTCTTTTTCTTTCCATTTCTTTCCCTTGCTGGAATTCCTTTGCAAAGGTGCCCTATAATGACAGCATACAATCAGAAAGCAGAAGTCACTCTCCTCTTCTAGTCCTCCTTTTACAGAGACCTTGCTTTTGACATCACAAAGTACTTACCCCAGATCCACAAACTTCCTCTTAATTTTTCCTCCTTGTACCATCAAGCTGGATGCCCTTGGTGATTTGGGACATTTGGCATCATCTAGGATATAGATATATATGAGAAAGACCAACTATTATTTTGTATTATTTAGTTTTAAAAATTTTTATTAGTACATGTTTGCAGTCCATAAGGTTTACATTCATCATGCAGGGTTGGTACATGTCCGTGACACATCTTAATTCTTTTTACTTCCCCTTCCCCACCCTTCCATGTCTTGGTCCCCTTTTATTTAAGTCATGAATCTAAGGTCAGTGCATCCAAGGGGTTTGCCTAAATTCTTAAATGTAGAGGAAAATAATGGGTGCCCCTTTAAGAAGACATAGCTGTGTTGGGAAAGTTACTTATGCAGAGAGGTGCTGTGGAACAGAGGCCCAATACCACAGAGAGTGTTAGCTTTAAAAACATTGGAATGACTGAGATTCACAAGAATAAATATTATCAGGTCATCCTCTGCTTTAAAGCAGGGACCAAGACAACTTTCTTTATGTCCCTTCTCTGGCCCCAAGTCTTGACTTTGAATGCTTACGCTCTGTTCTCCAAACTTTTCCTACTTTTGGGTTTTTAATGCCTTCTGAAGGAATCCAGCCCACTTCAGCCTTAACTCCTGAGAGTCTGGGAGATTTAGGGAGAAAATGAGCTAGGTTTTCCCTTTTGGCCTGTCTCTTGCTAATACTACAACGCCTATGGCCAATCCTGGGACAAGGGAGGACAGAGGAAACGGGGGAAAACTTAAACGGGAGCTCAGCTATAAAACATTTATATTTTTACATGGTCCTTCTTAATAGCTGGGTTAGAGGACAACTTGGCTAGCCTCCCATGATGCAGAAGATGCCAAAATCTCCTCGGTGCTTGGAACTGCTTCTTTGAGTAATGCTGGCACTCTAAAGGTAGCAGCTGCTGGGGGATGGGGACATGCAAAAAAATGCCAAAACCAATCTGAAGAGAGATTTTATAAATAGACTTCAATGTCATATAAGAGAACCAGATCCCACTGGTGGCACTTATTCTGCCTTTGATGAGGTAGATAATTCCTAAGTCTCTGACTGAAACTGTTCAGCAAAGCAGGGTGTTGGTGTCATGTTTCAACACATCCAATTACCCAAAATGATTAACAGGTGGTATTTTAAACTTGAGGGGTTTTGTGTTTGAAACAATTCCTTTCTAATTGTTGATATTTATCTGTCTTTATCTTTTTAAACTTCTAGGAACTCTGGCACGGAATACAGAAAGAATAGTCCCCCTAAGATAATATTCATTTAACACTGCATGCTAATTTTGCTTAAGATTGTTTATTTGAGGAGAAATTTCTCAACAGACCAACACATATCCTTTAAAAAAAAAGTGCGTACCTAGTTCTTATTTGGGAGCCTGGCTTTAAATCTCTGAAGCTATGCAGGTCACTGATAAATACTCCAAGGACTTTTAGCAATGAGCTTTTCATATTTTTAATGATACTCAGATTATAATGATCAATTTCTTGAAATGTATGAATAATGAAATTCAAGAGTCAGAAATATATCTGTGTCAAAATCCACTTTTAACCTCAAATATTTATTATGGATATTTGTATCATTACTCTTTGAGTAACCAAATTGAATAGCCATAGATGTGACACATACACATAAAAAAATTCATAGACAAGGCACAAATGCTTCTATGGTGATTTTGCTAATGGACATTTTTCTTTTAAACAAAGACAGGATTTCTATTTTCTTACAGAAACTGAAGAGAAGAAAATGATGAATTCTTCCAGATCAATCTTAAGGCAAACTCTTAATGGCCAGGACTGTTCAAAGTTAAAAGTAGACTCCCTAATTATTTTCAGAATGAGCAGGAGCTGGGAGCTGTTACAATGAGTGCAGCGAAGACCAGCTGAGACAGCACACATGGAGATGCTCTGTAACCTATTGGTAGTGTAGTATGTGGACAGCTGGGGACCAAGAGCCGTTCTGCCCATCACAGAGCCTGCTGCTGGACAGCGTCACATCAGTGTCTCACACATTTTTCAAAGTGTGTTCCGAGGAGCACTGAAATGAATGTTTCCATAGAGCCAAAGAAGTAAAATTAAGGAATACACATAATATTCTTTCCCATTTTAAACCAATAAAATAAATCTTTAATGCACATTAGAACTTCTAGTCTTTTTTTTTTTTTGGTGCTGGGGATCAAACTCAGATCCTTCCACTTGCACGGCAGGGGGAGAAACCACTGAGCCAAATCCCCGGCCCAGAACTTCTAGTCTTCATAAACACCAATGTTGGATTAGTATGATTTCAGGAAAAAAGAAAGAAATATCACATTTTGTTGATTTAGCTTTAGCTTTATAAAAGTTTTCCATAATGCTTTTTCCCCCTTCCTTTTGAGGTGCTGGGGAATCAAACCATTAGGCTTTCAAAAAGGCTCTTCAATTGAGTGTGTCAGCTTTAGGCTTTGGCAACTTGGCTTTTATTTTTGAAGGTAATAAGTGACCTCCTGATAGTCAAACCTAAGATTTTTTCTTGGCCTGCATTCTCCTTAGTCTCACTGAATCAAAACATGTTACTGCCCTTTTAGATGGGGACTTCCAAACTCAAGCTCTTTCCTGGCTCCTCTCCCGAGCTGGTGACTTCCTCTGCTTATAAAATGAATTACTAGTGTTTTCCCCATGTTTCCAGTTTGCTGTTTTCTGTCAATAACAAACTGCGTGCTGTGAGGCTCAAAGCCCTGTGCTTGATTTTGTCTCCCTTTCTCCTAATGCTCCAAGAGTTCTTGTATTACTCTCTCCCATTGCTCATGGCTCCTCTTTACAGCTTATCACCCCGCAGGATCCCTGCTCAGCTTCCCCATACCTACAGTCTAGTCTTTTTTATTCCTCTGTTCAAAAGAATCTTGTGGCTTCCTACGCAGTACTAAGTAAAGTGGTACGTATTTCATTCTAGAGCTGTAGGCGGGACCTACTTGTTTACTTTGATGTGCAACCTCTCTACTCTGCAGTAAGGATCTGCTTCAGTCAGCTGTGATTCAGTTAGGCTGACCTGAGTGCATATACTTATTTTTGGAAGTGAAGTTAGAGGGCTTGCAACAAGTATATTACTATAAAACTGCTACTGTAATCCAGATTTTAGGTTAATAAAAGTTTTTGAAGTCATTAATTCTTTTGAAAGTAGGCCAATATCATAGTCAAGCTATTCACTAACCTGACAAGCACTTTTGATAAATTAACAGGCCTGCCATACATTATCTTGCTTCCACTGGCATTCTGTACTCCCTAAGTGCCTCACTGTAGCAGGTGACAAGCTTAGGGAAGAAAGCCAACGAGAAAATATCAGGAACAACACTCTGAGGCTGACCATGAGTTAGGGAACAATGTGAGCCCCACAGCCAATGGTATTTTTATGTTTACAAGGTATGAGGGGAAAGATTATAATTCCTGATCTGGTAGAGAAAAATTAGTATGGAGTTTTAAAAAAATGTAGAGATGCATTCGTACCTGCAATGTATGAATGTGTTGTCCTACATTACTGCTAGCACTAGAAGATAGAATTCTTCAAATTTCAGTCTGAAGATTTTGACAATCTGCCAAAATTGGCAATTGGCTAATTTAAATGTCACATCTTTCATTATTAGTAAGATTGATCATCTTTATATAGCTTTTAAATAACGTGAATTTTCTCTTTAAGGAATGGACAGTTTATTTCCTTAGCCTATTTTTCATTTTTTAAAAAAGAATAAATTGTTTGGAGCTACTTACATATTAAAGTCTAGCTATTAATCTTGTGCAAAGTCCTTTTTATGTTTATTGACTACTGAAATTGAGAGTATTTTTAAAATAGGTATAAAGAATAAACAAAAAACAATAAAATAAATGCTCATTTCCAACCCTACCCTGCACTAGGGTTTACAAGAACCAGGCCTTCAGTAACCCTCCCCGCCTCCCAGGTGCCCCTCTCCAGGTAACTCACTTTGTCACTCCCACTTGTGACCTCAAACTTTCATCTGTGTCTCTAACCTATCAGTTTTTACTTCATAGAAATAGGATTATATGCATTCTTTTGTAATTCATTTTATCCTGTTAATGTTTTGTCCCATTATATATATAAATAAGATAATATTTCAATGTATTTTATTACTTTCTTCATGTTTCCTGGTGCACATCCACTGTATGAATCTACTATAATGTATTTATTCATTCTTCTGATTTTACTATTATATAAGGTTGCTGTGAGTATTCTTCTACATTATTTTTACTAGACATGTGCAGGTTTCTCTTGGATACATACATCTATACAGACTTACTGTCATTTAAATTTGTTTAGATTACACTATCACAGAAGGATGTCCATAAATATTATGTGTAAAACAAAGCGACAGAGGAATATGATTAGAATTCCATTTTTGTAATTAAAAAAAACAAGGAACAAGTGTACAAAAACAAAACACATATACACCAGAAAGTATTGAGGGTGCATGTGTAGATTTAGTTCAGATGGAAAAGGCGATATAACCAAATGTAGTTGGTTACTTTAAAAGGAACACATCAGGTATAAAAGGAAGAGAATGAACCTATGCTTTGTAATTCTTTGTATTAACTTGATGAAAGCAGAATTTATTGCTTCTGGAAACTTAAAAATACAATTCAAAAGACAAAAATCTATCAACACTGCTATAAAATTCTGGTATAATTCTAGGAGCCTATGTTAAAATTGAATTGACTAACTTTCCTGCATTACTTTATTATAGCTGTTCTATTACACTCTAAATAATCATTGTGAAAATTCACTCTAAATAAAAATCACTTAATTGATAATGACCTTCATAATTTTGAGCTTCATATTATTTTTTCCAGATGGCAATGTTCTTGTTTATCGAAACTCTGAGCTGCTATTCTATAAAATCTTTAGAAGGTCATCAAAATAATTTCCTTCAATAGTAAATATGTGGAATGCTAAAGAGATAAAAGCAGCAGACTGACAGGAAAACAAAGCAAACTACATGGGAGTAAGACTTTTGCTCATCTTATAAGGAAAAAGGAAAGCAATGGACTTATGATGAGAAAAAGCTATTTTTTAAATTGTACAAATTGAGCTGTTAGTAAAGTTAAACAGTGGAAAAGTAGAACAACAAAAAATTAGCAATACCTTGTTCTTGTAGTGTTTTCTCGGTGACGGCCAGATGGATGCAAGGAGAGTCTTCTGCATCATGGTCACAGTTTGAAGGTGAGGGAAGTGAAGTGCCTCCCCAGACAGAGGAGAAAAGCTCCCCCTCTGGGTGCGGCGGTCCTTGACACTCAGCTATGTGGTCAGTTGAGAAGGATGTGTGGCTAGCCGCTGGGGTGAGGGGTAGAACACCAGAATCTGATTCTGGAGAAGTTCTCAGACCCTTGGGTGGGAATGATTTGGTAACATGCATGTGGTTACAGAGACTGTCTGAAGGCTGTTGGTATAAGAGATTATCAAGGAGGTTATGCCAGTTCTATGCAATACTTGGTCTGAAATAAAAACGACCTTTTTAAAAGTGAATCCCCGTGAAAGAGAATTTTTTGTTTGTTGCTTTACCAACCAGAATGCATAGTTCATAACAATTTCCTATATTAACATTATAGATAACACAGATAACCAAGACATACAGCAACAATTACTTGTACATTCATTATTTTCCATTAGATAAAAACCAATAGCTGAATATCAAAAGCACCATGGTAAAATATGACAATATGGAAAATGCTCTTGGCTCGTGTGCTGAATGAGTAGAAAAAAGAATTTGAATTATAACAATATATCAAGTGGCATAAGAATTCAGGAGACAAAGACATGAATTACTCTAGTTGTTTCCAACTAGGGCATAGACTCTGGTTGTAAAATAAGCATTATTTTCAATAAGCTATAGGAAAAATAATGCAGCCCAAAACAAGTCTGAACATGGTCAAGGGTTCTCACCTTTCGCTCTAGACTGTCCTCTCCATCTGTGGAACTGACACTATCATAGAGTCTTGTCCTAGTGGGCCTCTGGCGCCTGTTCTTCACTGAGAGCTGGGCACGAGTTTTCAATGCTTTTGAATCTAGGCGCTCTGTCTCTGGAATGGCCTCATTCAAGTCTAAGATAGGAACATAAACATTAATAATCAAAATAATCAATGAGAGACACTTTGGAGAGGACTGATAAAAGGACCAAGAACATAGGTAACAAATCTCAAGGTTACCACTAACACCAGGAAACAGATCACAACCATTATACTCTGATATACTTCAGGTAACAAAGAAATCAGTGGAATTTAGAGCAATGTACAAGGTCTAATGGAAGAAACTAACATTAAAGGTGACCAATGCAACAACAAAAATCTAACATCCAAAGAGCATAAAATCTTTCTATGAAATAATTATGAAAAGTATTGATAAAGCAGTGGTACACAATAGGGTAAAACTTTGGCCCCCTCCGTGTTTTATTTTCCCATAAAATGTTCTGTTCCAGAAATATAACCATTTGTTTCTGCCCAATGTATCAAAATGTTCTGTTAACTCAGGCCTCGTGCTTCTGTGAGCATGCTTACCCAGGATGTGGGCCCACCCCTCTATCCCATAGATATCTGTATAAATAAAGTTGCTTCCGTAAGTGCTTTATACTTAGCATTTAGAATTCAGAGTGGGTAAAGTCCTCTGAGCCAGCCAGCTAATAAAGATTTTTCTCTCTCCATCTCTTCCAGTAACTTTTGGATTCTCGAGTCTTCAAATTCCTGAGTTGTGGCACTTGAGCTGTAACACTTGGCTATAACAGTGTAGTGAGTTTCACTTTGCTACAACAGTATGATTTGCTTATATGTATGTATATTGGGATGTGTGATGACCACAGCTATGAGGGAAGATGTACCAACGTGGGGAGATCTTGGACCATTTGAAAGAGGATGGATGAAAAAAGCTTAACTAGAAATACACCTATGTATTTGTTGGAGAAAAGTATGCTCTGCTTGCATTTTTTCCCCATATAATCACACCTTAGAAACAAAGCAGTTTAAGGGCTGAGAATGTGGATCAGTGGTGTAGTGCTTGCCCAACATGCACAAGGTCTTCTGTGCAAACCTCTGCACTGAAAAAAAAAATTTTGGTTATCTTTTCACAGTGGCAGTCATTAAATGAAGCCATGTTTAAAAAATTAATAATTAAGTATCTGAGTTTAAGTTATTAAAAATAAGCAAATGATGAAGTTTCAGAAAATTAGTATGTACTGATATTAATTGAACAAAACAATTTCTTACACCATCATTAGTTCAGGCAATTTCTCTTTGTAGCATTATTCTAAATATGTGTATATGTATTCTAAATATGTTATAAAACAAAACATGAAAGCATCTCAAGTTATGTCTCTTTTATTTATGGAACCAAGCATTTGTCCAAAGGTGCTAAGAAATAAAATTAAATATATATTTTGCCCAGGAGATATAGCCACTGAATGACAATATTTACAGAAAGTTTTGACTTTTCATTTCTATATTTTAATGAATAATGAATATTCAGAAAAGTCAGACCACTCAAGTAAATATAAAAAACAACTAGATATTTTCTAGTCTCTTTAGTTTTTATATGCCAATGGAGGAAAAATAATCTCCTTGATCACTTTAATTTCCTAATAGAATCTATATTTGCAGCTGCCCATTAAGAGTTCATTAGTTGTGATAATTGGGAGAAAGTCAACCCTATAAGCTCTGTTTACATATACAATGTGAAATGCCACATAGATGAAAGGAATAACATGATTAGAAATGCTGCAGTACATGCACATTTTGCATCTTTTCTGTCTCGTGTCTGGACATGCTCTACAACACAAAGCACTGCTATGTACTCCACCTCATTTGTCCTTCATCACAAACCCTGAGAAACACAGCAAGTATGTTTTTATTCCTCTCCCAAAGCTCAGAAATCTCAAGCTACTTGCCCTCATTTATACAGATAGCTGATGAACTGTTACAGTTATTCTAGTGTTTTGAGTCCCAGGCTACCATTGCGCACTCCAACTCGGCTAGTGTTGAAAAAGTTACTATTATAAGATTTTAATGCCATTACAATTCAGTGTTTTAGGTTATAAAATTATACATTTTTTGACTAGTCTAAAAATTCAGATCTCCAGCGGGTTGCATATGAATATTATCATTAATCCCTTGTATATTTATTGGAGAACATGAAAAAAGGATGACATTTTAAAAACTATAGAACAAATTGCTTTTCAGATGATTTCATGTCTGGTTGGCTTAATAACAACCTTGGTTACTCAGTTCCAAAAAGACCCACAGAAGATGCTCTTCCTAATTTTGTCAGTGTGGTTCCTTTTTCAGTAAAATCCTGGCCCTTGAGGACCCAGCAAAGCAGCCCATATCCAGGACTGCAACAGCTACTCCATTACTGAGAACTGAATAAATAAAGGGGAGAAATGAGAATGACTTTATTAGTAGGGCTTAAGGGTACAGAGAGTTTGCTCTGACTCCTGGTTCCATTACTATTAGTCATTTGCCTAATGTTGCTGTCAGACAATCCCAAATGGCAATATGATACATGTGCTCTAACATCAGCTGACTGGTCGCAAACTGCTTGAGTGCACACCTGAAATTATGTCTATTAAAGATGTAGTTAGATGGGTTCTGAAAAGTAGTGCTTCAAACCATTACCCAAGTGGCCAACAACACGTTACATGCAATTAACAATTTTTGAGGGTCTCAAAGCAAATATAAGAGCCTTTATAGCAGTGATTATGGACTACAAACCAGTAATTTATATTCCATCCTGGAAAAAAAATCTGTTTTTAAAAAGAACCAAAAGGAATGGTGCTGAGAAATTTTCACTTCAATAGCACTTATGCTCAGAAGAAGCTGGAAGGAATGCTGTTCTTAAGAAGCACCTATCAAAGACACGGCAAGGGGGTCCAACATAGTTGATTGTATAGGAGGGGAAGACTCACCGAAAACACAGGCACTCTGAAAACAGGGAGAGGTACTCACACCCTGAGCCCAAAAACTAATCTGAAGGACAGTACCAAGCCAAGATCAAGCCAAGTATCTGGATTGTTGAAAAGGGGAAATGGGGTCTCCAGGGAAGCAGCCATCCTGAGAGTATCCTAAATAGCCTGAGGGACCAAACTAGTGCTCAGAGGGTAGATTTCTGGGACAGGCTCTGTGCACATGGACAGCACCTCAAACACTGGAGAATGCTGCACCCTCTTTGTCACCCAAAGCAGGTGAGGCAAGTGTCTGACCAACTCTAGATAAAGAGAGAATAAATACGGCAACGTCACAGGGACCCCACCCATCACATCCCTGGAGACAGAGGGACGGGAGTGTGACTGTCAGCTGGTCTGGGGTGAGCTCTTCTTTGTCATTTCCACAAAGACTGGAAAGATCAGAGTTAGCAGGAAATCCTGAACAGTAACCACTGTCGTGTGGGGTAGGGGGAGGGATGGGTAAGCCTTAAACCAAGCTTGGGAACCCCATTAGATTCTGCTGGCTGGAAACGGGGACTTTTGAGACAGGGTCAGTTTGGGATTTGAGCACAAAGGAAAAGATGGGACAGGCTGGGGCAGAGATATGGTTATACACTAGGTAGAAAAGATCTGAAGCAAGAACAGGGAACTTTGCCCAACATGCCAAGCAGGAGTCACAGGACACTGGCAGGAGGTAAAGGACATCTTGGTGCCAGAAAAATTATTTCATATCCTCCTCTCAAATTAATTGAGGTGGTTGATTGATTGCAGGACAGAAACAAAAGACTGGATGCCTAAAGCACAGCCTGAATTAAGGAGACCAGCTCAAAGAAACTTACAGCCCTCACCACAGGCTGGGAAACAGCCCACCAACAGAAGGGAAATTGTTGACTCTGCCTGCAAACAGACTGCGACTAAAGCAGGAAGGGAACTATGGGCACTGGGGCTCTATGGCATAGTCATGTGGGAATCTCATGTACCTTTGCTTGTTGGAGTCTCTGAGCTGGGTTTCTGCTGAATTTTTTTCCCAGCCCTTTTTGTTACAGTTCTGTCTTTCTCATATTTTGCTTTGAGATACAATTGTTATTTGCTTTCTTTCTCCCTCTTTCTTCACCCTATTTTTTCTTCAATTCTAGTTTCTGTATCAATGCTATTATTTTTAACTTGTTTCTCCCACTTTTTAAATCCTTTCTCAATTTTTCCCCTATATTTTGCTCTGCCTCAGTCATTCCTATCTTCTCTCACATTACCTTCTGTCCTTCTATTCTATTCTTTTTGTTCTCTTACCTACCCTGTCTTCCTGTGCCTCACCTCCACCACATCAACAGGTTCTGACAACCTCACAGCTTTCCTCAAACCCAAATTATGCTTCACCCTCCCACGCCCCACCTCACCCCACAAATATCTTCTTATAACTTTAAAAGTCCTGGAAAACTCTGACTTGCTATCTAATTTTTCTTACCTTATTATTTCTCCTATCTACCTTTCCTCCTCCTGACTTACATCCCTCTTTCATCCACCCCCTCCAACTCTTTCCTTTCCTCTTCCTTCCACATCACAAACTGCTAATAAAATAGAGTACAGGCTGTAAAAGGTACTGATAAAGGCAGAGAATAGAAATGCAAGGTTTAACATATGTAAGTGATGTATGGATTGATCTGTTGGTGCTGTGATAAGCAGAGACAATTCTCTCCTCACAAAACAGTCACAGGGTCCAAAATATTTAAATTGAATAGCTGAAGGGTGACCATTTTCTCTGGAAAAATAAGTCCAGCAACACATCCCTGGAAGGCAGAATCTAACTGAAAAGATCTTCATAGCAACTATAATCTCTCCTCACTCAACATGACCTCAACCCCAGCACAAAACACACACACACACACACACACACACACACACACACACACACACACACACACAGAGGAACATGGGAAAAAGGCAGCAAAAGGCCACCAAGGTCTCCTAAATATCACAAGGCCAATCTGGGGGGCACAAATGGAAAGGAACACCAACAGCAGGTAGTGGAGTTTTACAAATTGATTAAAGAGGTAAAGAAACTTGGCAAGTTCAGAGAACACACATGATCCCAAAGTTCATGGAACTACACACAAACTGACGAATGTAGATATGGGAGAAACAAATAGAAAACTAGAAGAGGAGACTAAACCAGTTCACAACACAAACGACAAACTTACCAAAGATACAGACTCCACAAAAATGTATCAGAAAGAAACACTGGAAATAAAAAAAACTGTATGGAATTCATAAATTTCATAAATGACTAATGTAAAGACAGGATTTCAGCAAGTGAGATAAATCACTACTAATTACTTAGAGAAGCCATAAAAATGGTAAGAGAATAAGAATCATCCAACAGCTAATAGATGATGCTAAGAAGACCAACCTAAGGCTAGCTGGAGTTAGAAGACAGCACACATACAATAAAAACTCTGTTTATAGAAATCAAAATAGAAAACTTTCCAAGTGTGAGGAAAGATTTCAATACATGGATAAGCTAAGCTCACAGAACACCAACTAATATCACACATCTTAGACAAAAATCCCCTCAAGATGTCGCCCTCAACCTTAAAATCTGCCAGAGATAAGTAAAACAAAAGTCACGTATAAAGGTAAATCCATAAAAAAGCAGACTTCTCAACACAAACTCTGAAGGCCAGAAGAGCCTGGAGTGAAGTATTTCAAGCCCTAAAAGCAAATAACTTTCAACCTAGATTAATGTACGCTGCAAGATTTTCTTTCAAAATTAAAGGAGAAAAAAATGACAGTCCATGAAAAAGAACAACTTAAATACTCAAAAATATCCTATACAGTGACAATCAGCAAAGAAGTGAACCACATCTTTGAACAAGCAGGCTTAGTAGATATCTACAGGGTGTTCCACACCTCTAGGACAGAATACACATTCTTTTTAGCAGCACACAGAATTGTCTCCAAAACAGACCACATACTAGTCCAGAAAGCTGGCTTAAATAAAAGGAATTGGCATTGTGCACTGAAACTAAAAATCAATCAAAAGAAACCACAGAAAATTTATAAACACCTAGAAACTTAACACATCCCTAAACACCAAATGGGTCACAGAAGAAATCAAGGAAGAAATTAAAGAATTTCTGGAATCAAATGACAATGCCAATACAAAACATGAGAACCTATAGGACACAAAGAAAGCAGGGCTAAGAAGGAAGCATATTGCAGTCTATGCTCATATTAGGAAAACAGAGTAAGTATAAATAAATAACCTAATGGTGAACCTTAAGAAACTTGAAAAACAATAAGAATCCAAACCTAAACCTGTTGAAAGGAGGGAAATCGTAAAGATCAGAGAGAAAATTAATGAAATTGAGACTAAATAAACAATGCAAAGAATCAATGAATCAAAGAACCGGTTAGGAGAATAAACAAAGCAGATAAACTATTAGCCAAACTTACCAAGAGAGAGAAAAGATTCACATCAATGCAACTAGAAATGAAAAAAGTGAAATCACAATGGACACTACAGAAATCCAGAAGATAGTAACTGGTATGCAAAATTTACTCCAACAATCTGGAAAATCTTGAAGAAATGACAAGATTCTTAGAATCACATGAATTAACAAAATTGAAACAAGAAGACATAAAACTTCTGAACAATCCAGTAACAAGCAATAAAACTGAGGCACTAATAATAATAAAAAAAAATCAAGTAAGAAAAGCCCAGGGGCTGATGGATTCACTGCTGAATTCTTCAAGACCTTTGAGGAGGTTATAGTATCAATAGTCCTCAAACGTTTCAATGAAATTGAGAGGAAAGAAGTCCTTCCAAACTCATTTCTAGAAGCTAGCATCACTCTCATCTGCAAACCAGATGAACACCCAACTGAAAAAGAAAACTACAGGCCAATCTCCTACATGAACATAGATGTAAATATTCTCAGTAAGATATTGGCAAATAGAATGCAGCAAATCATTAAAAGGATCATACACTGTGACCAAGTAGGTTTTATACCAGGGTGGGATATGGTTCAACATATGGAAATCAGTAAATGCAATACACCACATAAACAAAAGCACAGACAAAAACCACATGATCATAAAAAACAGATGCCAAAAAAAGAGAGATTTGGACAAAATCCAACACCCATTCATGATAAAAACACTGAAAAAAGTAGGTATAGAAGGACCATACCTTAATCTGATAAAAGCCATTTGTGACAAATAGCCAACATCAATTACATAGGCAAAACCTGAAAGCTCTAAAATCAGAAACAAGACAAGAATGCCCACTATTACCACTCCCATTCAGCATATGGTCGTATGTGAAACATTAGCCAGAGCAATCACCCAAGAGAAAGAAATAAAAGGGATAAGCATAGGAAAAGAAGAAGTTTCTCTCATATGAGAAATCTAAAGCATAAATAAAGAACAAAATAAAAGACTGATAAAAGAAAACAGGGAAACAGATCTTTTGAAAATGAGGAGGGGACCAAGAGACCACGGGTAGGGGTGCAGCGGGAGTGGAAGGGGGTATAAAAAGATTTAGGCTGCTCCATGTACATGCAGTACCCACTACCCGCAGTGGATGCAATCACTCTATGTCACAAACATCAACCGAGAATATAATAATAATGAAAAAGGGGGAAGGGGATCTAGAGACAAAGAGAGGGAAGAGGGTGGGAAGGGGAACGGGAGTGGGAATAAAAAGAATCAAGATAGGTTAGGTGCATGTACCTAATCCCTAAGATGAATATAAGCATCAGGTACCGCACACATGTACTTATGAAAACATAAAAAAGCAAAGAAACCACAAGTAACATCTTTAGGAGTATTAGAAGAGATGTGTGCAAACAGGAGGGAAATGCATACAAGACTTATGCAGCTGGATAACTACAAGTGTGATCTACTTGACCACTACATACCATCTTCTTCCATTACGTAATATAAGACTCATTATATAGTGCAAAAGAACATAGGTATTCTGGACCAACTTTATTCCTCATAAAAGGAACTGAGTCTCAAAGAAGGCCATTCACTGTGTACTACCTTGTGGCCTGTAGTAGTTAACCTGTGGGAGACAGTGGATAAAGCTCAGGCCTAGAAGCCCATGCCGCTAGAAAGTCACACTCCCATCTAGAGTAAAAACAAGCAATCTTGTGCCTTCCTTGAATCCTCTTGTTGATTTTATTTAATTTTCTAAACAAAAACACATATCAAGAGGTAATTTTGCAAACTCATAGAAGTATACAGCATCAACACTGAGGGATTTTATTTGGCTTTGTATATATGCAGGGAATAACTGTCTCTCTCATACACACAAAAGCTGTCAGTCTTAGGGATGGGAGCATAACAGGAGAAACCCAGCTGCTAGCTTAATGCTTCTATGTTATGTGCTTCCAGATGTAAAGGCTTCGGTGGTCTTGTTCCCTTGCTGTCATTCATCCCCACAGAGATCTTAATAATATAACTGTGCTTCTCAAAAACCAAGACCTCAGTTCTTTCTCTCCCTCTTCCCTCCAGTATACCTTGTTCTGTTTTCCTTAAGGGTCAGAGAGAAGTATCCTTCCTGTCCTCTGCTTGCTTATTCTTTCTTTCAAACCCCAAGTCTGTGAAATAGTCTCCCTCTGATTCAAATGTAGCTAGGAATACAAAGAGGAGCAGACACAAATGGTTCAATAATACAGATATATTCAGAGAAGATGTGCTAGAGCTAATGACAGAGCAGTCTTGAGTGGGTGGGACTAACTTCACCTACATTTTAAGACTAGTTTCAATACTGCTTAAAAGTGGAGCCTTTGAAATAATTTAATGGATTCGATTACGATCTTAGCAGCTGTTAGGAAAAAATGCTCTATGAAATTATGATGTTATATATCATATTACAGAGACCAGTTCCCTATAGCAATGCTGAGAGTCATTCAGGTTTTTTATCACTGGATTGACGCTATTTTTGACATAAACGGAAGGCTGCCTGAGGATCAGATACAGGAGGCAAGGGAAGGAGGGGAATGGAGCCTCATAACAATGCCCCCCCATTCTTATGTGTCTTATTCTCAAAAACAGCCACACCTTGCTTGTACAATTCTCAGTTGAAAGGCTGAGCATAATGAAGCATTCAGTAGCATTAGAAAACTTAAATGGAATCTGCATATTATTCAGTCACTCTAAGTTCATAAAAGATGGACCCTCTGGGATTTGGTTTAATACATACTGCACTCAGGAGGTAGGTTTATGCATCTCAGAGAGGCAGTGTAAAATAGTCACCCTGAGAGTAGACCTGAGTTACTCTTCCTTGAATAGAATCCAGAACAAGCAGCTCTGCCAGGAAATTGGGCAATTTACCTAACCTCTCAGAGGTCCCTCAGGATCCTCAACTGCAAAACAGGGACTATAATAACATAACACAATCACTGTATTGTTATGAAGATTAAATGGATTAACAGATCTAAAAGTGCTTGCAAGAGTGATTGCTACATAATAAGCACTCAATAAATGTCTTTATATACTGACATGAAGAGATTAGGAAGACACTGAGTAGAGCAAGTTTTAGAACAATATGTACATTCATTTAAAATATTTAGAAAGAAGTAACATTAGATAGATTTTCTAAAGGTAAACATGCTTATAATGATATAGAAAAACTGCAAGATACACTTCCTACTAGAGTGTTAGATTGGAAGATGTTGGTCAAAAGGTAGTTTAATCTTACTTGTTATGTTAAAACTTTTTGTATTATGTATTTTGTTTCACGAAAGTTTTTATATTAATGTATTATATAGTTAGAATTAATTAAAAAAGAGAAAGTGTTCCACATATTTGGTACATTTTCCTTCAAAGATGTCTTAATTCCATTCTAATCTGCTTAGCCCTGCTCTTTGAGGATGTGATATTTCCAGATGATGACAGGAGCCAACGGAACTTTGTCAAAGTCACATGGACCATCCCTCCTCCCCATAGGGGGAGGCTGTTCTTCCATTACATCCTGGTGACTACCAGCCTGCCTTGGTGCTGTACTGATGCTACATCATTTGGGCTAAGGCTCTATGGCCTGGCTTCCAGTTACTATTGTTTTAGTACTGTATAAAGAAAATGTACAGAGTCAACTGTGTGAGAAAAGTTACATAACTTCTACCCATCTTAGCATTTTGGTTAGGAACCTACTCATGGGCAACTTTCACTCTGAATTCTATTAATAATTGATTTATTGCTACTTAAAAGCTGCTAAATTTTGTACATCAAGTAATATTTATGAAATTTTCTAGGAAGCTTCTTATTTCAGAATGTTATTATTTTTTAATCTTTTAATTAGGTTTAAATTTATTGTTGAACTACATTTCATTTGCTAACCAGTGAAAGAACATTAAGGAATCCTTTATATATCTTTATTCATAAATATAATATCAAAACTATTTGTATGGCCTTGGAAACATAATTTGATTATTTTGTGGAGTGCTTTCCTGATGCACCCAATACCTAATTTTGCCTTCTTCAGCTTAAGATCAATCTTTAGTCCTGCAGTTGGTGGGCACAGTGATCCAAATTCTGCTGTCCATATTTCAGGAACAACTCTTTAGTAATGCTACTGTAGGCAAATAAGCTAGAGGGAAATACATATATATTCAGAGAGGGACTGGGGTCTCGAGGAAGTCAGCAGAAAAAAATAAAGACATCAGGGCTGGAGATACATCTGAAGAAGGCCAGGACCAACATAAACATATAATGCCAGACCTGCATCCCTCCCTAAGGGGTATGCAGTAACTTGGGAATATACTGTAATTGATACCACCTAGGGGATCAAGTCCAGATAGGCATCAGTCACCCAGGTGGGTGGGTGACCAGAGCAACTGGACCCATCTTTTCCCCAAAATGCCTTTGTTCTTTCCATACACCCTTACTATGTGACCTGTTTCTCTACTGGATCAATATTAGCTAAATGGCTCTATTTGTAATCCTGTATGCTGATTGTAGTTTGACCTATGTTGTACCCACATTGTGACTTTGCTGTATTAATTATCCTGAAATGGCTTCAATGGCCACCCCATTTGGGACCCCTCCTGGAAACCCAGGAGCTATTCTTTCCTTATTGCCAATGACACTTTCCTAACTTCTTCCTTTGGGTTGTGACTTCACTTCTCGATACTGTGGGGCCATAAACTCAGCACATTTGACATCTAACAGGTTGGGAGTTATATTTCTCCTATATTCATGCCACTAGAATATCCAGAGAGGTGGTGGTTCTGTGAGAAGAACCATGTGAGATATCCTAAATTCCATCAAATATAATTCAAAACTCTTGTAAGAGTGCTTGATTCTGAGAATATGGAAGATGGAGAACTTAAATTTAGATGACAAAGCTTTAAATATCTCAGGATTCTTTCAATGTAATCCATCTTTAAATCCTGACAGAAAAGAGATCTGCATAGCCTAAGAGCCAAAAAGATGTAAAAGCTTCTCAAATGATAAACTGGTGGGAAACTGCAGACTTCTGGAGTAGAATAATGAGATCACATATAGTTTGGGAACAGGGAAGAGGGATGTATAAATTTCTTCTTGACACTAGAGTGCCTTCAACATGGCAACAATAAACTAGTGTCTGTGTTCCCATTCAGTGTTCCTTTAAGAATATAATCAATTTCTCTGCCCAAATCTCTAGATATCAGTAACTCCAAGCATGCTATGTAACCCCCACAATTACACACTGTGATACAATAGTTTTCTTGAGTAGTGCCAGATGCATTCAGATCTTCTGGCTGCAGCAGAAAGTTGACTCAAGTTTCCTGAGATGGGAGTTGTTTTCCTAAATGTAAAGTACGTATCTCTCAAATACAGAAAGATTTGGTTATATGGGTATGGATATGGATATATATATATATATATAGCATTAGAAAATTTAAGAAAACTTAAGATTCCTAATACTTATAAATATACTTGGAATAGATATATGAATTTCTTAAGTACTTTGGAAGATTATCAGTCTGTCAATAATAGTACTTAAAATTAAATAATACATTTATAAAGCATTTTTAAATCTTTGTGTTTATTTTGTAAATAGAAATTATGATTTGAAAATCTTACAGTAACTTATAAATCAAAATTTAAAATTTAAAGAACTAAGTTAATAATGTAACTTGAATAAATCAAACATCAATTTAAAATAAAAATATAGAACAGAATGACTTTTATTGGTGTTCAAAGTCCCTCAGCATCATTAGAAAGCTCATAAGCAAGAGAGTATTCAGTGTGACTACACTATAATTGTTTTTGGGGTTTTTTTTTCTGAGTACTGAGGATTGAACTCTGGGTTTTGCACTGAGCTACATCCTCATTCATTCATTCATTCATTCAATTTTTAGACAGGGTTTGCTTACATCACTCAACTGCTCAGGCTGGGCTTTAACTTGCATTCCTCCTGCCTCAGCTTTCCAGAGTGCTAGGATTATACTCATGTGCTCCTACACCCAGCTTTTAATGGCTCTTTAGTTTTACTGCAGTTCTTCTTTCTATAGATTTTAGACATAATTATAAGATACTACTGAAGCAAATTACTCCATGTCTACCTAAAAGAGCTTAGCCATAGCTTGATATGAGTTCCCTGAATTAATAGACAACCCTCTAAGGATCTTTGATAGCATAACTGTGAACCAATATGGCTGGCACATTTTTCAGAGCTATACAGGAGAATTTTCTGGTCCTAACTCTGCTATTTCTGTTTTGGGTTTAATCTTACAGATGCTCCTGCCTCAAAAACTGATCACATTTCCCTCTTAACTGTCAGAAACCTTAGTGAGACCTTGAAAACCACATTCTATGCTGCATCTTCTCCTTCCTACTTAGATGGTTCCACTTCCACTTCCTTATCTATTCTTTCTGCACATTTTACTTTAGTGTATGGAGATGACTAACTTTCAATCTATAGGAGTAGAATTCCAGGATGAACTAGATCATCGCCTAAATGTAAGAAGTACTTCAGAATACTTCTGTCTTATGAAGTTTCCTTGGGAAGGAATTACCTATATTTGGGTTAAAATTATCTTTACTTCCAGAAGATCACAATATACCTTATAGTTCTATTAAATGCAAATAAAATTCTAAACTAAAACATAGCCTTCTTTTCCTAAAATGAACAGAAAATTCTAAGTGAAAAACCCTGACAAAATGACTGTGCTTACTAGGAGATCAACTGTCTTCTGATGCTAATGTGTATCTCAGGCTGACTGGAGGGTCTGCTGGCTTGTGGGAAGCTATGAAGATCCAGCGAAAAGTGGGAGCCAAGGAGAGCCATCCTTTTGCAACTGAATGCCTCCTCTTCAATGTCTCGTGATTCTAACAAGGAAAGTTTCAATGATTTATATGTAGACAGATTAAAAACTTGCACAATAGCGCACAGGAGCCCAAGCAATGTGAAGTGACCAAGCAGATACTCATTACTGTTGGAAAAGGATCGTGGTCTCTGCTCTTTATAATCAAGACAAGTGTTTGTTAAATACTGTTTCAGAATGTTGACCATAATGTACAGCAATTTTCCTAATAAAAGACATTCATCTTTATGAAGTTGTTATAGAAGAAATGACATTGGGAAGCCTAAAAAAATCAAAGGAAACCCAGGCTCCCTTGGCTCGGAGGACCCTCTGGAGTTTGAGAGACAGGGACTCACTATTAGTTTAGGCTGGCCTCAAACTCATAGCAATCCTCCTGCCTCAGCCTCCCAAGTTCTGAGATTACAGGTGTGCACAACCACACCCGGTGAGAGCTCTCTGTCTTTCATAATATATGTCAGTAATTACAGTACCTTTGGTGGCAAAGAACAAGTTAACTTTTTTTTTTTTTTGTACTAGGGGTTGAACTCAGGACCTTGCACTTGCCAGGCAGGTGTTGTACTGCTGAGCTACATCCCTGGCCCAACAAGTTAACTTTCTGATTCTAATAACCCAAGGATGAGAGTCTTAAAAGAAATCTATTATTTCTTTGAATAAAGAACATATTTTAAAAAAAAACTTGCACAGTATTAGATTTTTAAAAAAGGTTCTTTGCTTTAGTGAATAAAAGATTTTGGCTTTCATGACGTGCCAGTAGATAATAAATAAATATTGATTTCTCATTCATTTGGCTTGTTCATTAAAATTTTCCACAGTGATTTACTAGGGACGTTCACTCTTTAGTGAAACTTGTTAATATTTCTCAGTCAAAATTATTTATTGGGGATTAAAAAGAATACAAAATAAGTTATACAGCAAAAAAAAAAAGAATTGTAAAAGTTTACAAAAAATATTATCTGTATGCATGATTTTAAAAAGCTCAAATCTACTCCAGAGTTCCCCGTCCCAATTTTGAACTAAACAACATGACAACTTGGAATGATCACCTCATTACCCTGTGTCTAATACTCTCGTGTGAGACACTGCTGATAGAGTGATGCTCGCCTTCGCTTTCTTTTTAATGACTTTCCATTTAATGAATTCTGGCTTTAATTACGGTTTAACCTTACTTTAAAATTCTGGGCTCCAGTGCTAAAACTGAATACTTAATGTACCCTCAAACACTATCAAGAAATAAATCAGATGTGGTGGGTATGCGGTCGACCTGACTTCAAACTCACGGGTATCTAGTCACTAACACTGATGCTCAAGAGAAAGGGAAAAAAAAGACAGAAAACAATTTCTTAGAGGACTCCAGTGACCTCAGGAATCTTCTTATCCATATAAATGTCTAGCCGAAGCTGGCCTTTTTTTCTTACTAAACCTTAAACTAGTATTTTAAGTCTATATTTTTTTGTAGTTTTCCTCCTTCTTACTCCAATATTTTACTTTAAAAAAATCAATTTTAAACTATTTTATTTATACAAAAGTACATGTGTCATATGTATTTGTCACGTGGAAACTGAAAAAGAGAAGGCACTCATAGACTTCTATCAAGCCTAAATAATAAAATGTTTTTCAAAGCACTCTCTGTCCTCTACTTCCAACTGTGGCTCCTCCTTTTCCTCCTAGTTATTCCACAAGTACATCCTAAAGAATATACTGATTAGTTTTGCTTTTTTGTAAACTTTACATATGGTAATGAATTACAGAATATTCTGAAAACTGTATTTTTGTTTGTTCATCCTTATGTTGAAAGTGTGATTAGGATTAATTCATGTTTCATTGCAACTATTATGAACAATATGGGAGTGAACTTTTCTCTTTTCATTTTTTTATGGTGCTGGGGATTGAACACAAGGCCTGACACATGCTAGATAAGTGCTCTGCTACTGAGCTACACTCCCAGTCCCAGTGGTATCTCTGAGCATGGCTTTTCGTGACTGTGAGCAAGAGCTTGTGGAGAGTGAACATACACATCCAGATGAACAGGCCAGGCCATAGAATTTGCACATCTTCCATTTCACTGGATAATACCATATTTTTTAAAAAGTTATATTAATTTTTCTTTCCCCACCATATGCTATCACATATTTCTGTGAAACATTATCTTTGCCAATTATTTCATTTTTGTTAATGAGTTTTAATGTATATTTACATTTATTAATCTTTGGGTTTTCTCTTTTGTGTTCTGCTTATATATTTTGTTCATTTTCTATTGTTACTTGTGCTTATGATTGGTATGAGATCTTAATACATCTAGATAATAATGTATTCCAGATAACAGTATATATATATATTTTAGTTATATGTGCTACAAATATCATCTGTCAGTTTGGGGCTTCTCTTTCTGGGTACTATATCATCTTTTGATGATCAAATTTTCTTATTTTTACTGTAGTCAAACTTATGAAAGTTTTTCTTATGATTCAGAACTTCTGTATTTAAGAAGTCAAATAAATACTGTACATTTTCTCCTAAAAGTTTTAAATACTGCCTTTTTCTTTAACATGTGAGACTTTATCTCATGAGGATGTGGGGTGGCTCCAGTTTCATTGTTTCCATGTGATTGGTCAGTTTCTCCATCGCCATGTGTTAGATGCACTCAGATCTGAGGGGTGAGTTATGTAATACTCTTACACGAATATGTCATGGATGTTGGGGCTTCCTACTCTACTGAGCAGCTCACTCAGCTGCTGAGACTACACCTCTGTCTCTATCCCTTTCACTTCATAAGGACTCCTGGTGTCTGGAAGAACAAGCTGCTCATCTTGGTCTTTCTTAGGAGTATCTTCACTATCCCGGACCAGTTGTTCATCCAAATACAGTTTAGAAACATCATGCCAAATTCTAAAAAGGGTAAAATTTTGATTGAAATTGAATGGAACAGAGATTTAGATTAAGGCATCATTACCATATTAGGGCTTTCTTTCTTTTCCTACCTATATAGATCTTTTTAAATGTCTTTCCAAGGGTCTTGAGCATCTTTTGTTATTGATTGGCTACTAAATATTTGTTATTATAAATGACATCTTATAAAAAACTACATTTTCTGTTTGTTGGGATTGATGTCTAGTGATTCTTAAAGCCATCTACCTTGCTAATTTTTATAAATTTTTATAATCAATAGGTCTTATTTTCATTTATTCAAAGTCTTAATGAGTGCATACTGACAATTTTGATCCTTTCTATTCTTTTTATCACTTAAGTCTTTTCATTTCTTTTGCATGTCTTGTAGTGCTGGATAAGAACATTTAGGACAACACTAAATACAAGAGTAACAGAACATTTAGTAGTGAAATATTAAAAGCATTCTTAACTTTAAAGAAGATTTTTGGCTTTAACATTTTATCACTGAATATGATGTGTGACAGAGATTTTTGTTAGTATCAAGTTAAGACATATTCTCTATATTTAAAGTTTGATAAAACATGTTACTATGAATGGGTATTAAATTTTATTAAGTGTCTTCACTCATTGAGATAATTACATTTGTTTTCTTCTCGTGAATGTGTGAACTGTAAGAATATATATTCTAAAGTTAAATCAATTTTGTGTTCTTTGTATAGACACAAGTTAGTCATGATAAATTACAGTTTTAAAATTACATTTCTGGGTTGAGTTTGCTAATACTTCATTTAGGGTATTTAACAGTTTTCAGTGTAACTATTTTCTCTTAATAATCTTGAGATTACTGAATTTTGACATCAATCCTGGATCATTTTTTTTCCTTCTGAAACGTATCTTTTAAAAGTTTGTCTGAGAAACTATTGGTGGAAAATGATCAATTTTTGCTTTTCTGAAATGTTTTTTCTTTTTTGCCATATTAGGGATTAAACCCTGGGCCTCTGTAGGGAGTTACATTCTGAGCTCTATTGTTTATTATGAAATAAGGTCTTGCTAAGTTGTTAACTTGTCCATGCTGGGGTTAAACTTTTGATCCTCTTGTCTCAGCTCCCCGGAAGTGCTGGGATTACAGGTGTGTGCCATCATGCCTGGCTTATTTCTTTCTTATTTTTCAACTTACTTTAACTTTTGTTAAATAAATAATTGATAGTTCTATTTCCTTTAATACTTAGAACATATTCTATTGTCTTCTTCTTGTCAGGTTTTAGTATAATTTTCTTAGATATTTTTGAACTCTGGGTACTTTCAGAATTTATACTTTGTCTTTGATGTTCCATTATAATGTAACGAAGTACAGATTTATTTTTATTTATCCCACTAGGTGTTATTTAGGCTTTTAAATCACTTGCCCTTTAACTCAGTCATTTTATTTCTACAAATCTATGTAAAAAAGTGTAACAGGTAAACAAAATGACAATGTACAAGGCAGCTCACCATAGTACTCTTTATACACTATTAGCTGAAATAAAAACTCTAGCTTTCCTAATTTACTGTAGGGAGCAATTTTCCCTGTTTCTATACCCCAGCTGGCTATAAATAAGATCAGTATTAATTATACCATTTTATAGTAAACATGGACCTCTTCTGGAGGCTGAGGCAGTGGGATCACAAGTTAAAGGTCAGCCTGAGAAATTCAGCAAAGCCCTCTCTACAAAAATCAAATCAAATCAAACAACAAAACACCACCACCACCACCAACAACAACAAAAATCAGGTACTTACCTTAACCATATGGTACTTGTTCTGATAAGGTTATGCCTGGTAGCTTCAACTACCATATTTATAAAGTTGTAAGGCGGCATGAGAGAAACTGAAAAGTGGCTATTTGGGCTCCTACACAACAAAAGACAGCTACATTAAAGCATTTAAAGAGGAGCTACAACCAGCTGATGTTTTTAAAGAGAAATTTCATAACACAGCTGCCTGGACACTGGGCTAAGTGAGCTTGTGGCATCCCAATCCTGCCTGGCTTCTGGAATGCCCATTCTGCCAGATCTAAATGTCCACATTTGGGTTCTTATGAAAACCAGGGCTTTTTTTTGTTTTGCTTTTAGAAAAGGCGTATATTTATTTTGGCACTGGTTTAGCATATTTTTCCTCTGACACTAGCATCATTAAATTAGGCCACTTATTCAGAGAATAAACTTTGTCAGTACTTGGTCTCATTAGGTCATTGTCACATTTCATTAGTTTATGGAGCTTATAGAAAATTCACAGAAGTTTTTGCAGCTGAATAAAATAGTAAAAGATGTCTTCTGGTCTCTAGAGCTCAGTGCAGCATTTGTTACTACTGTGATGGTATGAAGATGGTAGCATGAACCTCTTTCTATGTAATAGGTACTGCACAAAGCACTTAATATGTTTTCACCTAATTTTTATATCAACACTATAAATTTCAGTTTTATAATTATCCTGCTTTTCTAAGACCAAACAAATTAAATACAGTAACTTGTTTGCAGTCCCACAATTAATAGATAGGAAAGTTAAAAATGGAAGTAATTAAAGAAACTAAGTATAATGTACTTTATGTAACCCTCCATGGCCACACTTTGGGGAAGTAACACCAAATACTGCCCTACCAGTGGTTTGCAGACTGAGGAGGTCAGGGCAGCACTTGGCAATACTCAACCTTCACAGGGATCTCTGAATTAGTTTACAAACCTCAAAGTGACTCAGATCCTGTTATACCTCAAAACTGTTAATCACACCAGTTATAATCTACATGCCAGCTTTTCTCCAGACATTCAAAACATGCTTTATTCCAAGAGTACCCCACATCACTTTGAACGGACATAAGGTCTGTGAATTCAGAAAAAAAATCACTCTAATTTTGTTCATTGTGGCTCTTTTTGATTCTCTCTCATCTTTAAGATGTTTATACAGCGCTTTAAATTCTAGTTACCCTTTCCCTTGCAAGTCAGTGTGTCACCTACACTGTGCCTAGGAGCAAGTATTTCATGTTCAAAATAATTTTTTAAATGGTACCACACTTATTTCTGACCTCTCATGAGAGGAAGTAATAATCTGCCTTCTTATGTAAGTTCCAACTCTTGGCCCTAATCTTTCTTTCAGTATCTCTATGGGATATGCGAAATCTTTATTTAACAGAACAGCTTTTAAAATATTTGAATCTGAATCATCATATGGATCCTGACACATCTAAAAGCATAGGAAGAAAGTGGTATAGTGCAGTGACTTTTCCAGGAAATCTAATCCAGCTAAGTTTACAACCCTTTAACTTACCGAGAGGTCTCTACCCTACCTTTTCTCTGCTCTGATTCTAGTCTGACTTAACAGGATGGCAGCAACACATGTTTCCATCCTTTCAGTGACCTTGGATACAACACAGAGAACTCTCACAGAACAGTATTACTTAAGCACTAGGCAGTAACAAACAGGAAATCTGTCAGTAAGGACAAGGTTATCATTTCTCCTGTCCCAGTACAGGCAGAAAATGGTAGGTGACCAGCATATTGGTGAAAACAGTAAGAGATATGGAGTCTGCTGTAACTCCTGGTTCTAAAAAGTTTTTTCCATTTACTTTATAGAATTATGGTAAGAAAAACGTATTCAAATATATTAAACAGTGAATGTGAATGTATAATTTTTGTCAAAATTTGAAATAATTGTGTTTGAGTTCAAATATAATTTTAACTGTGGTAAAGTTTTGCATAGTTTTGAAAATGGTTTTATTCCTCGAAGATGTCCAATGTTCAAAATTGACAGTCCCATAATTATCTAGTCATATAACTATTCCCAGTTGCGAAGCCTTTGTCTAGGAGAATATGAGGCCACACGAAGAAATGAGTGCCTGCTGTCTCTTTCTTTCCTCTATTTTCTTTTCTGCCTGCTCTAATTGCTTTCTATTCCTCTTTTCCCCCCTCATTATTCCATTCTAATACAGTTTTTCACTGACCTGTAACTGATAATCCCTTTGCCTCCAGGGCCCCAAACATGCTAACTGCTCATCTCAGCGCTCCAGCACTGGAAAAGCAAATTGGAAGAGGTAGATGGATGGCGATGCTTTACCAAGCGCAGAGACCAGAGAGGCCAAAAGCAAGCCCTGTACCCAGGCTGCTGCAAAAAGATGGGGATCTCTACATGCCGCATGGCCCATGTCTGGTCAGCAGCTTCACTCTTCTTTCTAAAGCCCTGGTACTTCAGTGTTCCCTAGCAACAGAGGTAAAGGATCAATTTAGAAAAGTGCTTTCCAGAGCATTCTATCTAGCGACTGACCAAGCCATTTTAGTTATGTAACCAAGCAACTGAAATTCAAGGAGATTTATCACTGACTGTCCTCAGCACAAAACTGAAGGAGCACCACTTGATACGTGTGCTACTAATGTGTGGGATGATGACTGATTCTACCTCTACTGCATAAACAGGGATTGGTTTCAGGAAGAATTAGTAGTCTCCACATGTGACTGTGCACCCACAGTGTTGCTAGGGAAACTGATAATTATGTGCCAAAATGGAGGGTGCAGAGCAGAAAAAAGGTTCAAAAGAAATGTAAGGTTTTGCTCCACATCAGCATGTTAATAGTACAGTGTGTTGATCTTCTGTAGTCATATAATTTAATAAATACCATTAATTATATATTTGATAAAATACAGGTTTTTAAATGGAAAGAAGTGAATAATAATGAAAAGCTAGTGGTTACTGGTAATACTTTGTGTATCCCAGAGCAAGAACATGTATTTATAATAAACTATGATTAACTTTAAAGGTAATATATTCAAAAAGGTGAGAAAAAATCCACACTGCTTTGATTTCTGGTGGTTTTCTTTAGATATCAATCGTATAGTGTTCCAGTTATAAAAATTGTAATTCCATTAGCTCTAGTAATAAAATTACTTTTTGGGGGCTTCACAGACCAAGTAAAATAGCCTCAATATACCCCTGGTGGGGTGGAAAAGAAATAATTATCAGTGTTTTTATATTATACATAGTAAAATCAACTCTGAGAGGCCAAACGATCTTCCTGAAGTCGAATAGCTCCTTGCTTAGTGATAATGCTGATACCAAATCATCCGATTTCAGGGACCTGAGCGGCATTATTTATATCCTGTTTAGGAAAAATCAATCAGAAAGACATAAGTCTATCTAGTAAATGCATTCAAATCTCTAGACAGCACTTTAGTTTTAAATGAATATTTCCAATACTTTTCATTTTTAATGGCTAAGAAGTTAGTTCTCAAAGTTAATGATAGGATATGAGCACTTGTTTATCAAGAAAATCTCACAGGAAACATTTTAATATGAGAAAGAGCCTCAAAAAATTAAACTGCTCATTATTAGGGTTTCACTACATGTCAAATTGCTTCCTGTGAATTGTGGGCCCAATCCTAACAACCCTGCTGCACATTACTATTTTATTTTCACTTTCCAAGGACTGCTATATGTGTGTGCATGTGCATGTATGTGTGTTTAAAAGGATGAAACCAAAAGTTTTCTATTCTCCTGTATATTTATCTTTAAAAGTTCTTACACATTTTCTAAGTTATAGGAAGTACTGTAGATATTAAACCATTCATACACACAGTCTTTATATGGAGTGTGAGTGTAAGCAATTTGTTTACAGATGTTGGAACTAGTCCAGGGTTATGGTATTATTTGGTCCAAATAAGAAGGAAAGACACGAGATGTACACATGGAACACCAAGGTGAATACAACCACATATATTTGTGTATGTGTGCGCAGTACTGGGATTGGACCTAGGGCCTTGGATGTGCTAGGCAAGTGCTCTACCACTGAGCTATATCTTCAGTCCTCCAAACTACTTAACTGAATAAATTACCAGTGGTAGAAACAGGCAGTCTGTCTTCTGAAGTTACGAAAAAGATCTTTATTTTAAGGACTGAAAATTCTAAACCCCACTCTTTAATATGTAAGTTGTGGAGCTCATCCTAAATGGGATGGTCTATTATTTTTAAAGCAGCATCTGTATATCAATTTTATGACAGCTTAAAAATAGTATTTTATTGTCTTTAGTTGATATTTTGTATGCTATTTAAAGGATTTATATATGATGAGACAGAGCTAAAATGGTAGACTCCTAATTTTATGACTTATTTCCTACAGTAGGAAAGCATTTTCAACCTGTGAATTTTTAAATTAGAAAACAGAAGATTGAAAGTCTAAATTATCCAGTAATTAAAAGTGATTTTCTTGGTTAAGTTAAACACACCTTGACTTAGGCCATCCTGACAAAATGTCTGCTTAATTTCCAAGTTCTCCATGGTATCTCCTTTAGAGACTTCACCAAGAGATGTTCTTCTCTCAAAGATATTGTTGTTATTGTTAACTTGAGTCCCATTTTGCTTCAGTAGCCTGAACATCTCAGCTTCCAAATCTCTAATCTAGGAAGGAAGGAAGGAAGGAAGGAAGGATGGAAGGAAGGAAGGAAGAAAAAAGCTCATTCAAAGAACTCAACCAGCATTCCTCCACATGTATCAGGCAAAACTATCTCATTATTTAGTGGCTTTGAGAAGGCAACTCACCCGTACTTGTAGGCCCTGAACTTCCACAAGGTGTGCTTTTTCCAAATCTTCTATTTTCTTTCTTTCTACTTCCTGTCTTTTGATGAAATCAAGCTCTCTTAAGAAAAAAATAAGATTTGATTATAGTGAACACTCAGTAAGTGAGGAAACATAAAAGCTCTAATCTGAGCAATAAACTGCATAGTGGGATAAAAAACTAGACAGGTAATTAAGTAAGCAAACCTCAACCACAGTTTAGAATACTGAAAGAAAATAAAACATCTTAAATGGATCATAAAATAGATTAAAAACATTTCTGTTCTGCTTCTGATTTTCACTTGTAGATTCTGACTCTAGAGCATCCATACCCATTACATAGGAGCTGCTTAGTACAGTCTTGGGTAGTTCAGTAGAGATCATTACATGTCAGGTAGAAATGATTCCTATTTCCAATGCCATATATGTAAATAAACTGATGGAACTAGATGGTAAGTGCTGAACAGGATAATTGCAATCTGATTTCTTTGTGTGGCTAGTGGATAACAGTGGAGAAAGTCAGGTGCTCGGAGAGAAGTGTCACTCACTCACCTATCCATAACACAGTGAGAAGGAGACATCCTCTACTTTGACAGCCAAGCACACAACATGCAAATTTGGCAAAATTTATTTTAAATTTATTACATGAAAGAGAGGCATGATTTTTTTTTGCAAAAAGTTAAAATGATGTAGTGTTATACCAAATTCACAGTGACAAGGGAATTATTCTTTTTAACAATAAAATTCTTATATTAAAATATTAATTATTAAAAATATTATTTTAGGACCCGAGTTCGATCCCCGGTACCAAAAAAAAAAAATTATTTCCATGATAGGAAATGGGGATATGGTGAATCTCACATATCCTTAGTTTCTAAGGCTTAGCACAGAAGACCAGAAAAGGCAGCGGCACTATATTTTTGTTCTAGCTAGCCAGAAATAGTTGATGAAAATAATCTAGTAAAACTCTCCCTGGTCATTTCCCCCGACATTATGCTAAAATCCAAGAGATGGAAGCAAAGCAAAACAGCTACAGCTCTAAAAGAGTTGTTGAAGTCCAAAAGCACAGTAAAGGAGTTAGCTGGGGCCTTGTGATTCTCTCAACAGCTGGGTAATGCAGAGGGACAGGGCAGGAAGGAAGGTCTTGCTCATCAATATTTACACTGTTTGTAGCTGAGAAAGTTTGCAGTTACTGGCTCTAAGATTACAGATAGAAGCAGCCTGATTCAGGCCCCAACTGCTGCTCTACATTCACCACATCTAACAGTCAGTCATTTTCATGGCTCAGGCTTTTTGCTTCTAATCACAGGGGTGTTTCCCAAAGAATTAAGGAATTCAAATGTTTTAACGATTACTATTAATGATTAACAATCAAGAAATCAGGAGGCAAATAATTGTGGAAACATAATAAAGTATACAAAATACAGCCAGGTGTGGTGGCACACACCTGTAATCCCAGCACTCTGGGAGGCTAAGGCAGGAGGATAAGAAATTTGAACACAGCCCAGACAACTTAGCAAGATTCTGACTCAAAATAAGAAATAAAAAAGGGCTGAGGCTATAGCTCAGTGGGTTCACTCTCCAGTGCTAGGGGGAAAAAAAGGAAAAGAAAAGGTAAAGGCAAATTCTAAAACACAGTAACTATTTAGGCCGTAACTATGCTTCTGAAAGGAAAAATCCTGAGATAATCTTTTCTTTTCACTAGATATTACAAAATTTTTATTATTTATCCGGAGAAGTTGGCACATGTACCCAATACATTTAATTCTCTTTTTTTTTCAGTCCCCTCCATTCCCTCCCTGCTCCTTCCAACTCTCGGTCCCCTCTCCTTTTGTCAAAACTCGATTTTCATCCTAATTTTTTCCCATCGTCTTTGTCTCCCCTCCTTCCCCTTCCCTCCGTCTCTGGTTGCCCCATCTGCTCCACCCATTTGAAAAAGATTTCTCTACTTCTTATTTACCTATCTTCTATTTTGCTCCCATCATCTCTCTCTTCCTATGTATATGTAATTTATATATATACATATGTGTAATTTATATATATAGTTTCATGTAAGAGAAACCATGAGATATTTAAGCTTGTGTGCCTGACACTTTCTCAAGTTGCATCTATTTGTCTATGAATTCCTCAAGTTTATCTTTCTTTACAGCAGAGTAGCTCTTCATTGTTTATACATACCACATTTTCTTTATCCATTCATCTGCTGATGGGCATTAGGCCATTTCCAAGAACTAGCTATTATAAATTGTGTTGATTTAAACATAGAAATGAATGTACCCTTGTGGTATTACAAAGTTGTTGGACAAACATCATCTCAAACACACGAAGGCGGGGATTTAGTTCAGTGGTTCTGCTGCCTGCCTCACAACCGCAAGGTCCCGAGTTTGATCCCCAGTGCCAAAAAAGAAACAAAAAAACCCCACAAGGAACTGTTCTTCAGAAGCAGCTTACTTTTGTTGAAAGTCCTTGATCAATTTCTTTGCCTTGTTGTACTTCTTTTCCAAGGCCTGATATTGGCTTTGTGTCTCTTTGAGATGTTCATTCACTGTGTGACATAAAGTTTGAGCCTCAATCCAGTAGCTCTCCAGTTTTAACATTCTTTCTTTGTTCTCCTCTATGTTCTGCTGGAGTTGGTGTTTTTCTAGTTCCCACCTCACTTTCTCATTTTCTGCTGCTTGCAGCTGGAGAAAGCAAGTATAAAGGCAAGAATAATTCAGGTGTCTTGGTATAAAAAAATCTCTCATATCCTAACAGCATGTTTTAGATTAAATCCCATTGTTCTATACACCCAACCATCAAAACACCTTGAGATGAGAAAATCAAGTATTAGTTTCCTAATTCCACAGATGATAAAATGCAAGCTCTGAAAATTCAAATGAGTTGCCCACTGCTATATATCTGATAAATGATAAAACATAAATTTGATTCCAGATCCCATGAACTTTGCTTCACACCAGGAAGTCTGAAATTCTGTAAGTAGGAAAAGATGTTTGATAGTCTAACTAAACCCAAGGAATGGCAATGTTTTTTGAGAGCTTTTGTAAAAGTATAAAATGATACTTAAAAAGTTAACTGTAAAGGAAGTGGGGAGAGGAGGAGAGAAAGGGGCAGAGTTAGAATAAAGCCTAATGGTTAGGGGGGCGACTCTGGAGGAATTCATCTTAGATTCCAATCCTACACCTGCCACTCTGGGCCCTTAAGCCCTTAGCAAGTGATTCAGTTTCTCCAAGAGTCTGTAATGTCATACAGCAGAACTATGATATAATTTAGCAGCATGCTTGGAATGGCTCATCCGGCCTAACAATCATCTAATAACTATTGGCTCTTATTTGCTCTGAATCATTTTGATGGCTTTATTAGATCCTTTATTCAGTTGACATGAACATATTCTATAGCTTGTATTACAGGCAGTGTTATAAATTTCTAGATCTTTATAAACCTCAATTCTCACAAAAGTACAGAAAACAGAATAGTAATATAAATAGTTATCTGATTAATTTAAATAACTTGTGATTTCTGCTTCTGGGTAACCTTCTAAATAGGTAGTGTACTAGTTTAACACCTTCATTTTAACAGAAATTTAACAGTGATCATTTAGTGAGAGTTTAAAAGTCATTTATTCATAATAATTGCCAGGCCTTCAAACTAGAGCTTTATCTACTTCCTATGTCTTCTTAAAGTTCAAAAATAGGCAGAGCTATCGAAAATTATCAATGTTAAAAAATCAAGACAGTCCAAAATTAGACAGCATTCAGTAAAGATATATTTGAAATGTATGAATATATAAAATATGACTATATACTATATATGCAGGCATATGTTTAATGTAAATTTTGAACTAAGTACATTTGTAAAACAGATTACAAATAAAAACTACCTGCAAAACACTTTGAAAATAGGAATTCTATTATCATCATTAATAATAATCATGGTAAAGTAAATTAATCTGTAGATACCATGCCAAGGCAATAAAAATATAAAATACTAATTTGCAGAATTTTTAAACTAAATGTTTACAAAGTTTAACACATAAGTTCTATTATAGTATTTACAATCAGAGGGGAATCTTTTCCCCAACTATAACTAATTTACTTTATCTTTCTATGTCAAGAAAAAATTACAATTTAAAACAGGACTAGGCTTTTTACTACACCTTTTATTAAGCAATATTTTGTATCAAGTTGTTTATTTACCAACCCTTACTAATTTAAAAATTACTATTTGCAGTGCTGGACTACACCAGGAATGATGTATAGACATGTTTTAACTAAAGAGCTCCAAAGCATATGAACTGGGACTACTATGTAACCAAAATAGCCTTGCTAATTCATCTCCATATAAACCACATGGAAAACCTAAAACAAGAATTCAGTGTGAAACCAAACACATCATTAGTGGTGGGGAAGTAACTATATCCTAATTTTTAAAAAGATCATAGGAACAATAAAGAATTGTTTTAAATTGAAATTACATATTTGATAAAACTAAAAATTTACTAATTAAAAATCACCTTTTGAATCTTGTATTATTTGACATATGCAGATTAAAAGTACATATTTCCTTTCATCAAGTTTTTTTGTTCTCCCCACAAATTTAAATAATGTCCTCTAGTCTAAAACTTCCCAGGAGTACTTGGCCCCTAACATTAATTATGCATGCATTATATTGTTTATAATAGTTAATTCATAGAAATTAGAAATTGTTTTTGAAAAAAAAATGAATATAGTACATTAAAAATACATTTTTTCTGGTGAATAAGCTAAAAATGATTAAATCTAGCTACAACAAGGTAAATGAAGATATGGCACACCAGCTCAAATTGAAGGAACTCACGATGAAAATGTTCTTTAGATGCTTGGGCCATTAAAAACGTTGCTTTCTGAGGAAATCTCAGAGGGCCCCGGCCGCACACGTGCAAATATGTGCACACATTTTAAGTCTCAATTGCCATGTTATTTTCACCAAGGAGTACTGCGTGAGAGGGCTTGCTGTCACCGGCAGGTTTGCCAGAGCAACTAACAGTGAAATCAATCTCTTACATTTGTATTCTTTCAAATGCTCAGGATAAAATCCTTTAGCCCTGTGGTTGAATTTATTCATAGTATTCGAAATTAAAGAGTACAATTCAAACACCATGTACCAGTGCTTACCTTGGTCTTCAATTTTTGAATCTCTGCTTCTGTAACTGCATGTTTGATTTGTAACTGCAAATTGAAAAAAAAATCTGAACTGAGTGTGTACCTCTAATCTTTAAAGTTTCAGCAGCTAGGAGAATACTTTGGAACATAGTAAAAAGCCTAGAAAAGTTCTGCAACACAACACATGGTAAATTAAAATGTCTAGTGTGTAAAATGACTGAGTGCAAACTAATTAAACAGTTTATGGCTCACACTTCCTAACGTCATATTAGTTTAATCGCTGAGGGACCACAAAGAAGAAAAGATATTTCTTGTTTTCTCTGCAATTCTTCCTTTACGTTTTGAGTATCAAGGAACTCTTTCCTAGCTGAATCTGGCCAATGTGAAGGCGTAAGCCTGCAAGTTGGTACAGGAGGGGCTATATGAACATTCAATTCCATATGAGGAAGAAAGGTGGCGCTACAGTTCTATGAGTTACTCGCAAACTGCTGCACAGGATGGAAAGATGCAGTTCCACAGTGAAATCTTTTTTTTTTTTCTTCTTTTTAATTGCAAGAGAGGTACAGATCCAGATTTCTGTCCTCTAAAAGATCCATTCATAGTGAAGACTCAGGCCTGACAAAGCTCCTGCTATAATTACCAGAAGAGCCACTATTTATACTTGCATTGCTACTCCCCTCCCCCTACTTTGTTTTCTTTGTAAGGGAAGACTCATCAGTGAACACTCATTTACTTAAAGGATAAATAAACACCTCCAAATTTAAGGAAAACAATTTATGAGTGTAGAATTTTTTTCTCTGAAATCCCTGGGGCTGGATGTTTTTGGAATTCAGATTTCTTCCAATTTCAGACAGGTACTAAGATGAGTCTTCCCTCAATTTTGTATGCCCCATAGCAGGGCCTGTGGAGATCTGCGACCAAACACAGGAATGCTTTTGCCACCAAGCACGTGAAAATTCCCACTAAGTGGGGTACAGACAGACATAAATAGCATGCTAAGTTTTAGGTTATACCAAATTAGTTTGCCACGAAATTACAAAAAAAGCCTGTTTTCAGAGCATTTTGGATTTAGTACCATATAAGAGGGACTGTAAACTTAAACCATTACTATAATCAAACAGCTCTAAGAAGATCTCTTGTGAGAAGAGCCTGTGTCTCCAGACAGAAGGACTGCAACAGGGAGTTCTTGGAGTAGCGATGGAAACAGTGAAACCACTGCACCTCATGAATTCAGCTTTCTCTGGGCTTTGCAACCTGCATTTCCTTGTTTCTTACTGGGCTGATGGCAGTACACAGGAAAGATGATAAGGAGAGAAAGAAGAATCAAGGATAGGTCAGTTCAACACCCTTAGCTGCCTGTGACTAACGGCCCAGAATCCCAGGTTCCCAAACTCCTAGAAAAGCGATCCCTCCTTGGTGTATTCAGTCCCAGCTGTGCAGGAGGCCAGGAAGCTTGCAGTGCCCGGGCTCTGCCACTGTGGCCAAAACTGAACCAGTGTGAGATGGGACTGTGCTCACATGCATGGCTTCACTCAGGCCATCTCGGCCATCTCCGAGAGGTGTCTCTTGCTCCTTCACCCCTACCCTTCCTAAGGGCTCCTGTGTGTTCTGAGAGTGTTCTGAGAGAAGGACTCGCTATGCCCATGTTATTGTTCTCTTACGAGGCCTGGAGTCCTGGCTCTCTTCCTTTCTTACACAGACCTAGCAGGACAGTACTCTCACTTGCTTTTAGCATGAGTGTGCCTGGCAAGGAACCTACCACAAGCTTCTCAGTGACTAGACTGGAAGAGGACACAAAAGACACAGCAGTACTGCTCCAAGATCCCAGCAACTCCCTCTCACCTCCCTATGAGGTCTGACAATGCCAGGCCATGTAGCTGCACAGGCTCGAATGCACTGTGGGCCCCCACTGAGTATACCACTGCAGAATCTGACCCTTCTTGACCCACTCCAGGCTCGGCTCAGAGAAGATGATCAGCCAGTGCCTCCTCATAGTGAATCACCACTGAAATCAGGACTACAACCTGGATCTTTGGGTCCTAATCTCAGTGCCATTTGATTTAGAAAAAAAATAACTCAAGAGGCATTTATTTTGGAGCTGCTAGGTGCAAGATGCTGTAAATGTTTTCTCTTTTTAATATCAGGACTAACTTCTCCCACCAATATAAACAAATAAAATAAAAAAGGGTAAAGTATTTAGATATTATGTATATGTAAATCTATCTATGTGTACACATATACACACAGCTACAAGGAATTATTTTCCATGGTGAACATGCTAAGGCATATCAATGTTTGTTAGGTGGTTCTGGAGTGTAACTGCTATTGACAAGAACATCTATTCTTTGTTCTTTCTACCATGTACCAGGTATGAAGAGCTACGTTAGACTACTTGAATGCATCCCAGGTTTACCATGCACTAGCTATGGGATGTAGGAAAATTAACCTCTGTACCTTTGCTTTCTTCGTCGGTGACATGCAATTCCTCAAAGGTTATAGCCTTCCTTATTGGAAAGCTAAATAGGATAATGCATGTACACATTTAAAACAGTAGCTAACATAAAATAAATCCTCAGTAAATACAGCTAAGGCTGCAAAGAATGATCGAAAGAACTCAAATGTGCTTACTCATATTCCATTTCTCAGTTTAAACTGCTAAGTGCTATAAAATGTCACACCTGAAATAAAATGAACACCTCTAGTTCTATCTGAAGAGTAGCAACAAAGTAAAAGGGCATTATCTCACAGTGAGCATTAGACTTATGAGCAAGTACCAGATTTCATTTTCTTGGTGATTAACTCCCAGTAGAATAACCAAGCATACAGCCTACGATGTGTTGGATCTTTGGACTTTCTTTACTCAGATCACTGTGTCCTGTGCAAGTTGCTTCTCTGGGTCTGTTTCCCATATGAGAAATGAGAGGGCTGCACGGAAGAAGTCCAAGGCTTTTCATGTACTATGGGTATAACATTTATGAAACAAAGAGCCTGAAGTAGTTGTCATGATCGGAAAGCTGGAAACTTTCATTCCAAAGCCAGCATTTTCATTCTTATGAATATATGTATAAGGAGTGTAAACTGACATGTGAAGTAAACCTACAGAAAGGTGTGAAGATGCCCATGTTGTTTTCCAGTTATCCCACCCTCCCATTTCACCAAAATGGGTAACAGAAGGGAGCTGAACTCATCAGCAGTGAGGTGAGAACAACTGATCAAAGCTGTAAGTGTTGCCAAGTACAACTGAATTCTTTAGATACAAAGAGAAAAGAAGGAACCATGTAAATTACGATACTGTGCAGAAGATGAACAGAAGCTCTGGGCAAGGTTTTCTTAGTATTCATAAGGCCTAATATTATAGACACTGTCCGCGATTATTTTCTGTGCGCACATTAAGAGGATTTCTACAAATCCATCAGAAATAAGAGGAAAAGCATAAAAAACTAACTGAACTCTTTCATTTTATATAGGAACAAGGAACTTGTGTCCCAGTAAGATAAAATTGCAGGGCTAATAATGGTCATAGTCTGGATTTAGAAATCTCAGTCCATGGTTCTTTCCATGAATACTAAATCTCTTCCATATGTAGGACCCTCCATCTTTTCCTTCATGTCAGGACCTGTTCAGATGTAGAAAAAGACTCAGAAGTCACACCGTTTCTTCAAGTCTCCACTAGAAGTCGGTTTGTGGATGGAAGCAGGCTCCAGTCTGACTCCCACTGGCTGCTCTCATGGTCTCACTGAACTGGATGCTTTGTATTCTATTTCTCATTTAATCCATACAAAACCCATGTAGCATTATTTCACTGTTTCCACCCTCAGATGAAACATTTTATTATGCTGACTTAAGGATCTCTTCAGAAAGTCTCTCAGTACCCTGATATTGAGTGTAAAATGGTGCCCAGTCAGCTGCCGTTACTATTAAAACTTAGAACAGCTTCCTCAGTGTTCAGCCAGCACTAAATGAATGAGACTATATGCCAGGTATTGTGCCAGTCACTGAGAACAAAAACAGCATAGGGAGATTAGTATGTACAACTCCCAGAGAGCTTCTGCAGCTGGTGTGAAAGGGTGGAGGGAGCCTGTTTCTTGGTGGCCTGAGCAGTCATCTTCTCCTATAATGAGGTCAGAGGACTTTTGGCTTTAGTCTCTTTGTGCTATCTCAGATCCAACTGTGGACTCTACCTTCTCGGCAAAGTAGGTGAGATGGACCTGGCATATCTCCACTTCATGAGGAAGAGAAAGCTGCTTTCCAAAGAGAAGAAAGAACTTGATGAAGACGAGTTGGTTAAAGATTGAGTTATCTTACTCTGAAGCATGTGTATGAGATTTATGTCAGGGATCACTACGCCTTTCAAAGTACTGAGCCAAGGTTGTGAGGTCAGGCTGATCAGGGAGAGGAGAAGAGAAATAGAGCTGGAGAAGCCTGTTTGATCTATGTTTGGAGAAAAGAACATACATAAAAACACAAGACTGCAGCCCAGTGGCTTTTACTTTACAGGCCCAATCTCTTTAATTTCTGCTGTCACCTTTAACATGAATGCCATATATATCTTATCTGCCCTAAGATTGCAGCTCAAATAAACATACGATTCCTGAAAGAGCAAGAGCTCTTATTTAACATTCTGTAGGTGTAAATGTTATGCATATTTTCTGATTATTTCTTTCAAAAGGATAAATACGGAACGTGTGTGTATATGACTGAATCAGTACAACCCAAGTATAACCACTGGAAATAAAAACATCCTTATATAGAAACATAAATAATCAGAGTGAACTTTTGGACTCTCTGTACTTATCCTGTGCAAGCATGGAAAACATTTTTAAATGAAAAATACTATCTTTGTAAGAAAGATTTAAGAGAATTCTACTACCAGAAATTTTATGATTGGATAAGAGCAACATTTTCTGCTCTTACCTTACAGGGGCAAAAATAAATATCTGTATAGAACTTTATTAAGAAAGTTTCAGCAATGAAACCAAAATTTTTGTAATTAGTATTGGATTGATGTCTGTCTTATCCACAGTATTGTGAAATACACAAAAGAAGAAACTGAAGCTGTTTTTACCAACATATTGGTGCAGTTGAAGCCAAGGAATATTTGTCACTTCTGCTCAAAGCATTATACATAGCAGCTATCTTTACATTAATAAAAGGGCTTTTCTCAGGCATAGTCCATACAAAATAAATTAAACTAGACTGACCAAGAGAGAGCGTGCTGGTGAGAAATGTTGCACAGGACAAGATTCTCTAACATGGCCACTCTAGGTTGGTACTCAGAAACGGGTTATTCATAATGGGGAGGCTGGATGTAGTTGATGGTCCATAATTATAGTTTCTATTAAAATAAATGTGTTTTCTACTAAGTAGTAACACTTTATAGCTTCTTCGCTTGTTAAGAGAAAATCCATAAAGATGACTTTATTTTCCTTGGCATTTATAACTTTTCTAGCTTCTTTTTCATAGACTTAAATAAAACAACACAATTTTTAGATTTCATTTTCCCTGCAGGAGGAACATGGAATTGTTTCTACTTTATAAAGCCCTGCTGAGAGCTCTGACTGCTTGGGAGGAAGGATGACACAGAAACACTGGGCAGTCACTGAGGACGGCGCCCCTGGCCAGCACTTTCTGATACAGTCTCTATGTCCTACTAAATTGCCAGTGACTCACAGTCAGAAAAATGTACAACTCAAAAAGGCCACTAAAATGACAAACAACTGCTGCTAGAACATGAAACAGTTATGAAATCGAATTAAGAAAATAAAATCTATTCAGATCTCGTCCAACAAAGTAAGGCACCAAAAACCAAGAAGGTCGTAGGAGAAACCATCCAAACTTCAAGGGAATGGCACAAGAACACATGGTGCCGCCCTCAACAACCCTGTGGAACCCAGCACTCTCAGTGAGAAAGGTAGACAACCTCCCCGACCTGCCCGGAGTGGGACTTCAAACCTGGTTCTCCACCTTCCTCACTACTCCGCATTTATCCAGAAAGCAGCCTTCAGACTAGGGAAAGGATGCGGGAAGGTGCAGCTCCACCGCACTGCTGGGCACACTGTGTATTTTCAGCTGTAGACCTCAAAGAAGAATAAAACAGACAGGAGGGGTCTGCAGAGTCGGTTAACAGACTAAGGTTGACTGCCTTTGCTTGATTTCTCTTGGACTGAGACAATGAGTTCTGTGGGTTTTTTTTTCCTTTGGTACTAGGGATCAAACTCAGGACTTTATGCAAGGCAGGCACAAAAATCCCTGGCCCCAAGAGACAATGAGTTTTGTATCCAGTGTTTGTAATTATTCACTTCTCTACTGTGAATCCCATTTCTAGACTTACTTCAAGGTAAGAAAGATAATATGAACTTGAAAACATAAGCAAACCTGTGAAATGATGTGTCTTGTGAGAAAAAATATATTTTCAGGTGACTCTTGGGAACACCAGGGTGAGTAAAGGATGGAGAGGAAGAAAGTTAAACACTTAATAGGAGAACCGAACTGAATCGTGTTGTAAGTGTTACAGCACATAAAGGGATTTGAAGGTAAAAGCATGTTTAATGCCACAGAAAATGGAATAGCAGAACATATTTGAGAAACAATTTTGTACATAGAAAAAATAAAGAAATAGAACCATAAAAAGGGCAATAAATACTGATTACAATGTTCCTAGAAAAGAAATAGGAAGGGGGCGGCTGAAAAGAAGAAAATATTAATGAGCTAAAATGAAAATAAAATAAAAACAAACTAAAACAAAGAAAGTAAGTTAGAAGAAAAAGAGAATAAAAGAAAGGAGGCCCACTTCAAGGAATTATGATTTAAAAAATTGGAAAGTACCAGCTGACAAATACAGAAGCATCCAAATATCAGGTCAAAATAAGGCTTCTTAAAATATTCTTAAAACAATGAAAAGTGCCCTACAACATTTTCAGGAAAAAGATTATTACTCAAATGTAAGAACCAGCTACTTAGCATTTCTACATCATATTGACTAGATGTCATCTTAGTATGGGAATCTCATAAAAATTATAACCTATATAATAAGTTATTTAGAGATATACTCTGAAAACTTACGGAAAATTCAGAAACAAAGAATTTGGAAATAATGCTATAAAAGGAATATTAGTAGAAACTGATTAAGTAGAAAGTTTAGTTATTAGCTGGAAATGTATTATAAAGCTGTTTGAAAAGAAATGTTTTTATAAATATAACAATTAGGGCTGGGGATTTAGCTCAGTGGTTTCGCCGCCTGCTGCACAAGCCCAAGGACCCAAGTTCGACCTCTGGTAAAAAAACCCAAAAACAATATAACAACTAAACTTAATTATATTCTGTCTTACAAACTAAGACTGCATCAAAAATTTCCATCTGGAGATTATGAGATAATTAGATCCTGAATAATTATAACAATAAGTTTAAATTGACTACATTTTCTTAGTAAAAATACAGACTCCAATATTATATTTTTTTAAAGTTACAATAAAATTAAGTGCTACCATTAGGTTTATGTTAAAATAAGTACATACTTATGTGTGCTTTTCCAGCAACTAAAAACAAAAGTAGCAGTCAGAATATTAACACTACAGTATATAGTACTAAAGGGGAAAAAAACTTTCAGTCATGTTTGATGTACTTTCAAAATCACATCAAAATAGAAAACCTAATCTGTAAGACACCAGAAATAATATTGAAGTATACCTTTACTACATACCCTCAGCTTCCTAGGTCAAGTAAAGAAAAATGAAAGATTAAAGAAAGTCTAAACTACATGTAACTTTTATCATAATATCAATATTGAACTACAATGTAAACATCCTTTTCAAAAAAAATCAAATCTTAGAAAGACGATATTATCTGACCAGAATGTAGTAAGAATCCAAATTAATAAAACACAACTAATTAAAAGCTATTTCTCCAATCACTGTAGTCAAAGAGTAAATAAGACAGTAAAAATGAAAATAATAGATAATTTACAAAGTGATGAAAATAAGAATGCATAATGAAAATAGTTATGGCAAAAGGTACAATAAGAGGCATTTTCATAATCTTAATTGCTTGCATATTTAAACAAGGAAGTATAACAATAAACTAAGAACCAATTACAAGAAATTGGAACATGAACAATCAAACATGCCTGGAAAATAGGATGATGGAATTAATCAAAAAAATAAAAGAAATAGCTGAATTAGGTACAGTAGGAAGAAACTTCCAGTTCAGTCAGTCCAACACAGCAAACTAATTAATAAAAGCTATATCCTGCCTCTTTTGGATTTAACTTTGAAAATGCTAAAAGACAACAAAAGAACATGTACAAGCTTCTGGTTCTCATTCACTGATTAACAAAAAAAGCTTGTGAGAAACTCTTAGACAGAACACAGGTGCTTTCAGATGGCTGGAAAACCCAGGATCTGAAGCAGGAGAATGTCAGGAAACAGGGATGAGGAGCCACAATTTAATTAATCTTTAATTTTCTCTGCTCAGCCTTGGTAAGCCTCCCTTGGGAGGTGAATCCCAAAAGGCTATGCCACACCCTCAAGGTGTGACTTCCTGGCCACCTGGTGTCAGGCAGAAGCAAAGCCACAGGGCCAGAGATCCCAGTGAATTAACACCAAAGCAGCACTGAAATACCACGATAGTTTGAACAGTAGGACTGGAAGGAAGGACAAGCTAGAAATAAGCAAGCATTTTGTAAAAGGAAGACCTATATATTTAACTGAAGGTATGCCTGTAAATATATTTAACTTAAACTCCTGCAATACAAAAAATTAATGAGAGGAAGAGAGGTTAAATGATAAAAACATGGATAATGATCTGCTTTCTATGTTAGGAAAAATAACCTAAAACCAAGTCAAAGTAAGTTATAATGATAAAATTAAAATGTGAGCTTTTAACCAATAAATGAAAATTAAACACATCTAATGGCAAATAGAAATATTAAAAAAGAGAAATGAAGACATGGCAAATGGAAAATATGCAATAAGGCAGCAAAGAAAATGTGGTAATATACAACAGAGTACTACTAAGCCATTAAGAAGGATAAACTTGAGTCATTTATCAGTAAATGGATGCACCTCAAGACCACAATTTTAAGTGAAATAGATCAGATTATAAGTTTAAATACTACATTGTTTCTCTTGTGTGAGAAACCCAAAGGGTAAATAAGGAGCAAAACAGAGGATAGAAAGTGCAAAGTAGGAAGAACTTGTCAAATGTGAAGGGAAACAAGGGAGCGGGCAGATGGAAGGGAAGGAAGGGAAAAGAGATTTTAAAAAAAGAGAATGGAAGGGAAAAAATGGAAACAAAGATTTTGTAAATGGGGAGGGGAAGAAGGATTGAAGGCAGGGGAGGGCAATGGAGAAAAAAATTAAGACATATGATGAATGTGATCATTATGTATGGCAAATACACACTAATAAAAATAAATACTAAAAAATAAGTTCTAATTCTAAAGTGATTAAAGTAATGTGAATGAATTAAACTCACCAATTAACTGACAAAGACTCTCAAAGTAGTATAAAAGTAAGATTCAGAAATAGGTTGCCTAAAGAAAATTTATTTGAACAAAAGGATATGGAATGGATGAAAATAAAAGAATTGCAAATTTAAAGTGAAAGAAAGCCAGGTTTAAGTTTTTACTATCAAACAAAATAGATTTGGGACCAGAATGCATTATTACCAGGGACAAGAGATGTTACAATAAATCAAGAAATTGTAATAATCCTGAATACATGTGTAGCTAACAACAAAGATTTAAAATAGAACTAAAATTGATAGATTCATAGGCAGAAATAACCAATAGTAGTTGAGTTTAACAAATGCTTTTCAGAGTTGGTAGCCATGTAGACAAAATATAAGCTACAGTATAAAAGATTTGCATTGTTTGTTAGTCTTTTTCATATATGTGAAAAACAAAGATTCCACACTCAAAGAATATGCATGTTTTCTGAGTATACAAACAACATTAAAACAGTATGAGTTATGACAAAGTATCAAGAATTCTAAATAATAGGTATTTGTATGGAATGTACTTTCTGAATAGTGTGGAATGAAGTCAGAACCCAATAACAAAAGATAGTAAAATAATGTTCTGTGTGTCTGGGAAGTAAAAAACAAAACAGAATAATTTCTTGTGTTAAAGAAGAAATTGCAAGAGAAATGGCACGTAAATGACAATAACATTCTAGATGTACAAAACTGACATGCAATGAAAGTAGTATTTAGAAAAATATACCTTTAAATATATTTATCACAATGATGAGTCTATTAAAACTTATATACTAAGTGCAACTGATCAAAAATAACAAAAAGAAAAGCAGAAAAAATGAACATATTGATAGAAAAGAACAATCTTTTTAGTTTAAAAAGAGATCATTAGGTGAGAGGAAAGCAGGAGGCAGACTTCTGGACCCAGGAAAGGAGATCAGAGAAGGAAAGAGGAAAGGGAGAAGGGGTCACTGGGATAGAAAAGAAGATTAAGATGTATTAAATGCATGTGCCAGTTTACCAAAATGAACTCCACCAGTCTGTATTACTGACGTGCATTTACAGAAAGCAAGCAAGCAAGAGAAAAAGAAGACAAGCAAGCACATGGGAAAGAATTATTCGGAATGTCAAAGCTAGCATGACATAAAATTCTGAAAAAAAAACCTAAGAAAAAAGTAAAAACATTCAAATAAAGAAGAGCATATAAAAAGGGTGTATCAGAGATATAAAAGAGTATAATATTTAAATTTTATTTTATAGAAGTAAATGTAAAAGCCAATACATATAATTTTCTTGAAAATGCCAAATATCAAAATTGGCCCCCAAAATAAAAAACTTGAATAGATTAATAGCTATTATTAAAAGTATTTAAAATATTCCTCCACAATGCACAGATGGTTTATAGCTGAGTGATAACAAATTTTTGAGAAAAGAAATTTCTATTTTGTACAAATGATTGGGTTTCTTTTATAAAAGTTATTGCTGGAAATATAAAATGGGGAAGATTGACTAATTCATATTAAAGCTAATATCTTTGTGACAGCTTTTGGTTAAGTCACTGTACTCAGATTTTGTGTTGCTTATCACTGGACACTAACAAGTAGAGGGTATATAAAATTTTAGAGGGTCAGAAAAAAGACTTCAATTAAATAACTACATTCCATAAGCTGGGATTAAAAGACTCAATGTGATAAAAATGTCAGTTTTCCATAAAATTAATTTACAAATTTAATCTAATTACCAAAAAAAGTAAAAGAATTTATAAAGGGAATTAAAGTAATTCAGATGTCTCTTGAATAAGCTGAAAGGTAATTTTAAAGAGAAAGTTAGACGGGTTTGATTTATTCTATCAATACTAGTGAATATTCTAGTAATACTTCATTGAAGAAAACTGCAAAGAAGGAAAAAAATAGGAGGGCCCAAAGAAATCCTGAGGATAGCGACATAAATTCTGTAGACAATTATACGGCTCTCTGACCAGAAGGAAGTGGGCAAATAAGCATTTAATAGAAGTGCTAAGCCATCTGTCAACTATTTGGAAAACATAAATTTGGTACCTGTCCTACATCATACAATGAGTTCTTAGAACATGCCTGATACCAGCCTTGCACTAATTAGTTAAGCACTAAACTATAAGCCAAGAACCATGCAGAGGATACAACTGTCAGCAAAAACAGGATCAAAGAGGTGGGTAGGAAGACACCTATGGGCCCAAAGTAGGGCTGACCAACACAATGTCAGCCTACGTGCTTTTTGCTCAAGCAGTACAACTTGAATTTTGCTTAACATAAATAAATTGGGAGGTTCCCCGTACCATGAGGCTTTATAAACACTCCAGTACCATGTGACCCTCCCCAGGTTCTGTGCATAACCTTATAAAAACTGCCTTGTGCATAGTTTGGCATGGCTGTTAACTGCATAAATAAATGTAAGATTGGGACAGTGGCAGTATAGAGACACAGATGTTATGAAAGAGTGCCATATAGTTGTTACTGAAAACAATCCCCCAAGGCAATTAATGTTAATATGTTAAAAATAAAACAAAAGAGGCCAGGGATTTAGCTCAATGGTGCCGACACCTGCCTCACAAGCACAAGGTCCCAAGTTTGATCCTGATACCAAAATAAATAAATAAAACAAAATATTTACAAGTGAAATGATGAGATTATTTTCCTGCTTTTCAGGTGGAAATAAACTTTTAATTGTTAAAAACCAAAGTTACATGAAAATTACCAGTTTGGCTAATCAGGCTAAAAATAAATCTGGCATGCTGTACAGAATGAGTCTATACCAAGCTCATCAAAACTTTTCTACTGAGGGGCAGATTGACAATAATTTAGGATTTTCAGGCCATAGAGTCTATGCCACAACATTTCCACTTCGTTGTTATGTTACGAACTCAGTCACAAGCAGATGGAGAGATGGGCATGACTGTGTTTGAGTAAAACTTTATTTACAAAAAAAGTACTGTACAGTAACCCAGATTTGGCTAGTGTTGCATAGTTTGCCAACCTCTGGTCTGGTATAGATCAGAGCTGTACATACTATAGTACACAATGAAAATACTTATGGACCATTTAATTCTTGGCTCAATTCAGAAACTGGAGGATATAACCTTCCTCATCTTATTTCTGCTTTTTAACATTTCTAGCTTCTACAAAACAATATGGTCCCTTATTCTGGCTCCACCATCTACTAGAGACTAAGGGGTCCCACTCATTGAACAACACTAACGAGCTACACTACAGGGATTTGCCTGGGCAAGACTACAATGATATTACTGCCTCCAATATTTGTCAAAGTTGGACTGAGAATTAAAACATTCAAGGGAGATTTCTTAAAGAAAGTAGTCTACATACTCCTACCTAACCACTCTTCCGTATTATTTCCATAGAAGAATTTATCTTTTTCTGCATTGCTTTTTGGGTTAAAAATATCAGTTAACCCAGAAAGTATAAGAAATGAAGATGCTATAAATGATGACATCTTTTATCTTCAACATGAGAGGCTATTTCCCCACAAACAAGTATCAACTGCTTTGGGGCCTATCATCACTGTTTGCACTTTACATGTTGGGGTTCTGAGAAGCTCATTAGGAAGAAGAGTTTATATGGGCACCTGTATCTGTACCCAGGTCTTTCCTGGACCTTCTCTGTTGGCTCCTTGTTGCAGGAATCTGACCGCTTCAGGGTTTGAGACTGTACCACTCACGTTCCCTTGCCTGAGTTTTGCCGGGGGTCCTCAGTAGGAGGAAAATCAGGTTAAGAGTATGGGGTATATAACACTCTTTCCCTGGGATGCAGTTTTTACAAAGTTACAGGTGTTGAATGGTCTTTCTTCAAAAAGAGAATCACCTTTCTTCTCTTTACCTATTAAGCCAAAGGATGGTGACAGCTTCCTGCTGCTGCTTGCTAGTCCCTGTATATTTCACCATCCCTTGTTAGTCCTATGAACTGTGTTCATTAAACTCTTGAATTAAAACCTTTGGGTATGCCATCTGATTCTTATTAGGACTCTATTTTAGCAAAAGACAAAAAGAACTATTTTAGAAAAGTCACTGCCTTAAAAAGAACTCATCATCAGGTACCAAAACCTGTGTAAAATTGAAAAACTATAAATTGAACACATGGCAAACTTGCACATTTAAGTTACAGCTTGAAATTATTGGCTAGATATACTATAAACAGAATTTAAACTAGTGATAGTGGAATGAGTTCTATGTAAAGTTTGCTTTCAAATGAGAGACTCAAGGCAATCTGTTATTAAAAGATTTCATTTGAAAATTGATTGTTGTTACTATCTTATTCCTATTATTCAAACAGACACATTCATAATAACAAAATGGACCAGTATAGGTTAATGTGTTGTGAGTCAGTGGCATATCTTACCTCTTTAAACTTGTGACTGAGCTTGCTTGTGTCCAGATCTGATGGGGAAAACATGTCTTCATTCTCAGGCAGCTCAAAGACTTCAATGGCCATGTCACCACTAGGGAGCACAGGTCCCACCTCATCCTCTTCTTCATCTGTAGCGTATTCTCCTGTCTGAAAGGAAGGGGATTTCAAAACTCTGGCTGTCCTTACCCAAGGTTTAGGTGAGCCATGTGAAAATATTTTATAAAAGAGAAATAAAACATGTCCGCAAATAGTAAAGTGTAAGTCAGCTTTTAAATTAAGCATGCCTCATGCAGCCAATGTTATAAACAAATGTTAGTTCAAAGAGTCAAAGTAACAAATTAATACCATATATGTACATTTCTAAAAATTTAGTATCATCAGTAGCATTGTAAGTATAGCAACGAGTTGTGTTGTTAATCTATTTGTTGCTTTTACTAAATAAAATTACGTCACTCAAGGAAATAGTAATTTCTTTAAATTCTCACCTCCTGTGTGAATAAGCCACCCAATACGGGGAGCAAAAAGAAAAGAAACAGAGATCAAAGATTCATTATGGTTGGAAGGGAACTTAATTAAGCCTTACAAAGGGTTAGTAAACTAACTGTCCTAAGCTTTATTAATTAGTTCTGTTCTGTTTGTTAGTGTGATGGTTAACTAGTGAGCTGATGGATAAACTAAGGGTTTCTAACTCCCTAGACTGTATATTGTTCTGCCTGTCAGTGTATACTGTACTGTCAATGTGAAAAAGAATTTCATGTAAAAGTCTCAATTTCCAGCTTTTTATGAGAAAGCCATGGATCTGTCAATATAGGTACACTGTGACATGATAACAACTGGCGAAAGTTGATAGTGATTGCCCCTTTTAATTTTCTAATACATCACATTTTCCCTAATGCCCCACAAATAGGTCTGCTGTTAGCTTTACTCCTTTATAATGCCCATGGACTCCTATAGATTTCTGAGTTCATGACCTCTGGATAAATCTTCCTCTTTAACATTAACTTCCTTGACATTACTATTAGAAAGTAGCTCCTCTCTTGGCACCATCATGCTAGGAGACTAAAATTCAAAATAATTGTTTGAAAAGTTTACCTTATGATATAATTTCAAGACAAACCACTTGTTCACAGAATTAAAAAGACAAATCATTTAAGTAGTTCTGTTGGGTAGTATTTAAATACATAAAACAATTCACATTGCCTGCAAAAAAACCTTCATAAACAGCATGTAGACTGATCCATTCCTTTGATTAAATATGTTTAGTGTCTGACTGTTGCTTTTCTTGTTTTTGGTCTATTCTGTATTCTTCCTGTTAAAGGTGAACACCCTCACCCCTCTGAACTGTTTGCACATGAAGAAATCTGGTCATTAACCTCAATGTAATTAGTCCTAGTGTCTGAAGACTAGTCATTATTCAATTGCCTTTGGATTTCCCCTTTTCAAATAAAATGATTTTAGTTTCTTCAAAACTAAACTAGAAAGGTCTAAATCTCTTTCCGTGTGAGTTTTTGTGGTTGTACTCTTGACTCTTTTCCAAGTTCTGCACATTGCTCATTAATCATGCAGCCTAAAAGCAGATACAGTTTCTACTAAGGCATCTGAGGGCCATGACTACAAAACACAACAAATACACTGCCTCAGAGTCCCTCAGCCTCTGCGTCCCCACATGGGGGTTACTATCACAAAGCCCCTGACTCTGCCAGCAGCTGCATGCAGAGGTAAGCTCAGGAGAGTCAAAGAGCAGTGACTTTGCAGTCTAGTTACAGACTAGACTCCACACCCCTAATTAAACCAGAAATGCTTTCACTGAAAGGAAATGCGAGTGCTATGACCGACCCAATCACTTTGAACCTATACAGCTCCTCAGTACCTAGAAGTCTAGGATTCTTCAGAAACTAGTCTGAAAATGTCAAATTTATAAATACCATCCCAAGTGTCTCTGGCACTGGTAGGGGAGAACAGCCAAAGATTAGGGCTGGCTGATTCTAGATAGCTTATGTTAGTAAAATAAGATAATACAATCTTAAAGAGACGCTTAATTTCAGATTTGATGTGGTTTTTGTGTACTCTGTAAATTAATTCATATCATGTATTTATATCTATCTCTCTATAAATTTCTTGGAGCTAACAGGTACTTTGTAAATACCAGTGAGGTTAATTAAGAGGCATGTAGTAAGGATGGTAAGTAGACAATTTCAAGATACTTCACTAAAATTTTTATGTGGAGACATAAGTGTGAACTTATTTTTAATCCTATAATCACAATTAGCAGCAAAGCCAAACCTTTATTTTGAAGGCTTAAACCCTTACATAAAATTCAGTTCTATACAATCTATTTCATGACTAGCATGAATGACTAAAAATCTTAAGCTAAATTTAAAGTCTGACTAAGCCATAACAATGTGGCACATTTTAAACATGGATTGAAGTGAACAAGTTGATTTTTGCCAGTTTGAAAATAAATAGCTGTTCATTTTATGTAAGAGAATTGGTAAAATATGTAACTACAATAAGGGCTGACAACAAAGGATCTCAATAAATACCTTTAAACGAATAACCTTAACAGTGCCCACCTGTATTTACTTGGGAATATCTAGAACTTCTAAGGAGGTTTTCAACAATATCAATAAAATAAACTGTAGTCATTGGTTAAGAAGGCATTTTCCTGTCACACATATTTTAAAGTATTATCAGGATATATACAATATACACAATTCTTACCTCTAAGAATAATTCTGGTTTTCTCATGCAGATATACTTTATCAAAAGTGTCTTCACAAATATAAGTTATTAAGAATTCTTCTTGCTTCTTTATTTCCCATTTCTTCTTCCCAATACCCAAATCACCTGTAACTCTCTTAAAATTCTTATCATTTATTGCATCTTTCCATTTACTAATTTTTTCTTTTCAATTAGCCTTATAAGTATCCTGCAGACAAAATTTTACTTGCAAGTAAAATCAATGACATGGAATGGTGCATTAGCAGAAGGCTGGCTGTACACCTCGAAGTTACACTGGATTGAATCTGACACTTATGGAGGAAGATGGACAATATTAAAAAAAAAAAACTGCAACAATTCTTTAAGTAGCCAGAAACTCTTGATTTTTTTTTGTTTCAGCTCAAAAATGCACTTTAACTGTGGCAAGAATGAATTTTAGGGTAAAAACTGACAGTAAATATTCCTTTCCATGACCCATCTTCTTGATTAACATCTTTTATTTTCTAAGTTTCACAAAAAGGGGCAGAAAAGGAACAAACAATCCTTTCACAACTTACAGTGTGCCCAGAATTGTACATTTCTCAATAACTACATGGCATTGGCTTAAGGTACTATCTTAATTTAAGGAAATTGAGACTCTGAGACGACTTAAGGACAATTAGTTAACTTGTTGGAGGTATATTTAATATATGCTAAAGCCCATACTGTTTATTCTTTTCGATACTGCTTCCACTCTATAGAAATTGAAGCTATGCAGGAAAACAAACAAAACATCCAAGAATACATTCCTTTCCTATTTTCCCGACCCAAATCCTGGTGCAAAGTCCTGTTGTGCGGAGATTCCCTTTCACAATTTTGAATATTATCATATTCAATTCATTTTGAAGATTTCTGTTTCTACAGTGCTCCAAAGTTTTGTCCTCTTCTCATCTCTCATAATATGCTCATCCTCAGAAGTTCCCTTTGAGAGAAGTAATGGGCAGGCTGATTGCAATATAAAGAGAGGAATCATTGAAAAACATATATATGTATCATTTTATCTTACGTTATAGACATATTCATTTGTTTGTCTACCTTTTCATTGCACAGCCAAGTTTCTTGAGTCTGCTGACTGATGTTTCATGCATTCTTATAAAAACTTCAACTATAAAATATAATCTACAAAAATTATTGCAGTGTCCTTAATATGAATGAAAAGAATCACATAAAATTACTCTAGATTTTTAGTGTGCCCCTTTCTTTTACATTTCCTTCCCTTACCTAGTTTTGTTGGGCTATCAGCCTTTATTGAATCTTCCCAAGTATTTTATCTAGTTTTCATACATAAAATGACTTCCTTTATACTGTTACATCAAGGCACTTAATATTTTATTATATAACATAATTACAGTAACAAATACACTGACAGGCTTCACCTCTTGGCAAGCACACACTCTGGCTGGTGGGAACAGATGTGCACGGCCATACTGGAGCCTGAACACACATGAAAGCTATAACATAGCTATCAGTCTAGGTTTTACCAAAACAATAAAGAGTGTCTTATATTGGTGAGCTAGTGAAGTAGGATCAGTGAAAGAATCTTGGTTTTGCAGACACTTAGATCTAGGGCTCAGATCCTGTCTTTGAGACACTGAGAAAGTTCAATTTACTCATTTATACAGTGAAAATACTATAGTTTCTTAGCATAACAAGGTTGTTATGAGATTAAATTGGATGATGCCTGAAAAGTATTCAACCCAAGGCCTGACACATGGTAGGTGCTTAATAATTGACTGCTGTTGTTGCTATGGCTCGTACCAACATTGGAATGGCAACATACTTAATCCTCGATAATTTTATAACCAGATGTTTGCTTTTAGATTCATAAACCTAATTCCCTAAAAGATCTAGAAACACAAATATTTTGTAAGTAAATTACTCCCTTTACCTTTTGCTAAACCTGCCCCTCCTCTTATATTTCCAGTTTTCCAGTAGGCATGAGCTCTCACCAAACCCAGGAAAACTTCCATGCATCTGACTCCTTACTCACCTGGCCCTAACATGTTGCAGTGGTTCAAGACAATGCATATCCGATGAAGCTGTTGCCCTTATTTTTTTCTAATCTACTCCTTTATGCTCCCACCATATAAATTTGATGTTTTATTACCTGCCTCTCCCATCAAATTTTTTCAATTCAAAGATGCTTGAGCCTGCCAGCATCTTTATCGTTACAAACCCAATGTGGTTAGTGCACTGTTTGGTGTATAGTGGGTGCTAAACAAATGCTTGCTGAATAAATGAGGACAATAGTAGCCACATCTGCACAGCAGGGCAGAGCCTGATATTCCTGTTAATCTCAGCTTTCCAGTATAAAATACAGTGAAACATAGCTGCAGCTGGTGCCTAAATGACCCTATTGGGGATTTTCTCTTGTTGTTAGGTTCAACCATTAGCAGTAATTTTTGCTGTAGCAATGCTTGCTCTGGTAAATTCAGAGAAATTAAATGGTGCTAATCATAAAAATAGCCTCCATTATGCAGTTTTATTAAGAATTTTACTGGATTTGAATGGTTATATACATTTTCAGACTCAGTTTGAGGAAATAACAGAATAGAGTTTTTCTCTGAGGAGAAAGGTCTCAGACTCAGGCATTAATGTTGAAAACTCCTCAGTCTGCACAAAAAATCCACATGACTTTTAAAAAAAGCATCCTCTTCCCTGCAAAGGCATCTCCTTGTCCATTTTCTGTTGGTGATTTCTGTTGTGTCCTAGATTTGTATCATTAGGCCACTTAAGGCTGGCTGGATGCTCTGTGCTCATCTATGAAATAGCAGCACATTCTTCATGAAGTTGTTGTGAGAATTTATAGCAATGATACTCAAAGAGTTAATTGTAGGCTCAACAATATGCTAAATGACTACATGACGTTCTGACTATGATTATTTTCATCATCCCTATTTCTATAGGACAGGACCATAAAGGGGTGCAACAAATAAGAGCATGAGCTTTGGGGCTGGAGGGAGTAGGTCCTCAAAAGAGGAAAGACCTAATGTCACAGGGGCATGACAGCAAGTAAGTCATTTATCCTGTATCTTTTGTGGTCTCTTCTATAAAACAGTGTGAAAGATACCAATTACATAGGGCACGGAGAGGATTTAAAGAAAATGATACACAAAATATGCAATGTGATCTCTAACTTGTCATGTATATTCTGTTCTCTTCTCATCTATCAAGTATTCAAAATTTCTTGGGAATCTTTTGTTCTCAGGATGTTTCTTTTTGATTTTCACTCCATTTTTATTATCTAGCTTGCAAATAAAGAAACCCCTAAACTCCCTATTTAGATTACTTATATGGGCCCATGTTCCTTGACATGAAGCTCTCAGTTCTGTAGGGTATTATTGGTAATACGGCTGATAAATTTTGTTCCCAAAATCTCAACCAGAGTTAAGATCTGTCTTTTCCAATTACTCAAATTCATGTTTTCCTTCTTAACATTTTCCAGCTACTGCGTTAGATAGTTCATAAATTAGTGTTTGATTTTAAAGTATTTAAAGTTTTTAGTTTTTATTCCTTTCCTTTTAGAAACTATATTCCAAAGGTAAGGATGCTATTTCCTATGATAGCAGCTAGATGCTAACATGATGCCCAATGATCCCTGCTTCCTGGTATTCATGTTCTTGCATGATCCCTTCCCCTTGGTGTGGGCTGGAACTAGCAACTTATTTTTAACAACCAGAAATCTACAAAAGTCACAGAATATCACTTCTGTGCCTAGTAAAGACTGTGACTTGCACTTCTTGCTCCAAGTCCTCATGATTGGGAAGCAAACAGCCATGTTGTATGAAAGGCCCACATTATAGAGCACTGACGTTTCTGGCCAACAGCCACTAAGAACCACAGGCTTGCCAACAGTCACAGGAGGAACTTGGAAGGGATTTGCTGGACCTGCCACAGCTGTGAGCAAGCTTGGCCGCTGAGCCTCTCCCAGCTGAGCATCAGATGATCACGGTTCTGGCTGACACTTGATGTGAAGCCTTGAGAGAGATCCTAGGTCAGAGGCATCCAGCACAACTGACTCACAAACACTGCGATGTACAAATTTCTTGTTTTAAGTTGCTTTATTTTGGTGGTAAATTGTTATCTGGCAGTAGAAGGTGTACAGGCATAATAAAAATACAAGGAAAAAATAAACAAGTAGCTTTGGAAAGGCAGTGGGCAAAGGCTAGATAGGTTGTGAAAGGTATATGAATAAGGCAACCATAAGCTGCCTTGAACAGACCATTAGGAGAAATCTGGAAGGTGAAGTCCTCATGATGGCACCGCAGGAAGCTTAGCAGCAGTGCCACTTTCTCTAATGAGAAAGCAGGAAATGTTCCTAGTGAACCAGGCTATCTCAGTAAGTGAATTTCTAAAGTGTGGAAGGTGCAGCCTAAATTTTACTTCACTGATTAACAGTAGTACATGACAGGAACAGAATGAGAGTATATTAAATAGAAAGGAACCAAAACCTGTATTTTTGAAAAATTTTAAAATTGATTCTACAATTAAGAAATGCCTTCAAAACAAAGTCCAAATCTAGGGTAGGAGGACAATCTAAAAGCAGAGGGTGGTGCCATAAAATCTTAAGAACTCTGAGTTTTGGAAACCCTAATTTTATATAATGGATGGTAAGAAGTGTGCCATTGCCTAAGATACTAATCAAAACAGCAGGATGTATCAGCAAATGCACAGACTTGGCTTTGGGACACAAGAAGGAAGTCTAGGGTCTAAAGCAGTTCTGTCATTCAGAACAGTTCTAGCCAGCGATTTGAAGATGACTTGAATGGCTCCCAGGAACGAGATGGTACCATTGATCATATTACCTAAAGCTAGGAACAAATTTTGTACTATCTTATTTAAATAAATGATTCCAATCCTAAGAGTGATTCAGGGTGCATATATATGGTAGTAAGTTAGTTACCCTTCAGGAAAGTTCCTCCAAATAACAAAGTAAACCCTTCATTTGGAGGTACTGTGATAGCTGTCTGAAGGCTATGTGATCTAACTCCAGTCTTTCTTTAAATTCATAAAAATGTAAAAGATTTTTTCTTTAAAAGAGTCTTAAAAGATTTCTTTAAAATTATTTCTTTAAATACAGAAAAAATACCTGTAAGATACAACTATATGAGCAGCCCAAAGAATCTGATCAGTTGTCACAATTTGTTTCCTTTATTTACCATCCTCAAACTTTCATGTGTTAGTCTATAATTTTTCAAGTGACACACCAAAGCACTGCCAATAGCTCAAGAGTCAGTAAACAAGACGAGTTCCCTTTCTTCCTCTGGGATTCTATATTGTCACTGCTGAATCACCAGAGATTAAAGACTATTAGTTCCCTCTAGAAATCCCTGTAAGAATCTCACTGATACTAACAGGAAAAAGAAATGCAGGCATGTAACACATCAACTCCATTTTACGTTTAGTAATGGAAGCCACAACACCACATTGTTATCTGCCCAAACGGTCCCAGCTACAAAGCACTTTTGCTTCCCATCTCACTGTGAACCCCACTGCATCAGATGAATTTAGCATCCTTCTTATCACAGGACCAAGTGAGATGATAGATTATACACCAGCATCCATAGACCCATAAAGTTTAGGTGCCTCCCCTCCCCAAAGTTCCCTAGCATATTCCAGGAGTGCTTGTACTAGTTTCCCTAAAGGCAAACAGATCTCAGCCCTCCCTGGGTCATCATTCTTCTTAAAACAGCTGAGGTCTGGGCATAAGAAGGAGGAAGCATAAAGAGGTATGGAGGTGGAAAGTAGCTCCATGCTAGTTATAAGTCACATTTAGTTAAGTAGTGCACCCATTATTCATGCTTTAACCTAACTCCAGTCTAAAGGACATTATAGGGTAGGCCACAATTACCGGCACCACATATTTAGCTTTGGGCAGTGTTTGCTCAGCAATTGACTTCCATGCAGGAACCTTCTGTCATGGAGTCCATCTAAATCTGTGGCATTTTCTGTCCAGATGAACAAGGTTAATACTCTTTCAGTCTGTTTTTTTTTTTTGGGTTTTTTTTTTTTTGGTATCGGAGCTTGAACTCTGGTCCTTGTGCTTGAGAGGCAGCCAGCAGAACCATCAGTCTGGTTTTAACAAAAGGGATAAGGGAGTTTTCCAGGGTCTTCAAACTGAAAGTTTCTCACTGTCCAATAGGTTCCCTTCACTGGGAGTATAAATATAATTGAAGGCACTAGGGCTCAAATATTCAAGAAAGGTTTCACGGGAGTTTGTCTATCTCTGAGAAATCTCCCCAACAGATGTAACATTCCAGTATAGCAGCCCTGACTCACCACAAAGAATTCTGAGACCCGCTCCTGTCTGGGTGAATCTGGTTGACTTGACAGTCATGGCAGCCTGCAGGAGAGGCGAGTAAGAGACAGCGGATGTCACTGCTCCTTAACCTGCACTGTGCTCTCTGCCTTATCAGCTCCCCAGGGAACCAGCCAAGGTCTAAGGAGTCACAGGCTCCTAACCACATTGACTGCAATTCTTTCTTTCAAGCTCAGTGAGGTGTGTGTTTCTGTAAATATTGGCCACATAGGGTCAGAGCCTTCCTCTAAGCCAAGATGTGTCTACACAGTAGTCGAAAAAAATCACTGCATTTGTATTGATTCTTCAAGCCACAATTTCCCAAAGGAATGACAAGAGAGCAAGCTGACTTCTGCACAGGAATATCTATGACATGGCAGGGGAGGAACTAAAAACTTAGGTGAGGTGAATCTTCTACACCCCACAGTACACACCACTGCCTTTTGTCCTGGGGGGAAAAGTCTCTTAACTTCCCAGCTCATTCATTACACAACAGTTACAAAAACAATGCATAATGAGAGGCAGTCAGTACCTCAGAGATGTGAGAGAGCTGCATATTTCCCAATGATTATTTATGGAAAAAATTATCTAAAAATTCAGCTGATTTTAGAAAGTCTAAACAATATTGTCAATTTATCTTTATGAGGAAGACTTTCTAACCCTTATTGCTTTCTATATATTCTGCTCTGTAGGTAAGCTGGTCTTCTTCTTCCAGTGCATATACCCTATATTGCCGCAGAAGCTTGTGCTACAGAAACACAGAACAACAAAAAACCCAAACAACAATTAAAAAGAAAAACCTTGCATATGAAAATCAAAATCAGATGCCTCAAATTCATGCTTTTTATTTTTTATGTCCTCATTAGTGATGATTCTTTTATACTAGGCTCTTGGACCTTTTTTCAATTTGCCTTCAAAATTATTTAAGGTCCACTCCATCCCCAGCTGAGGTCATGACCCAAAAGGGGCCCACAGCAGAGCGTGGATGAGCCAGGAAGCATCCACCCCATGCCAGCCAGTGTTCTGGCCTGCCGGAGAATGTGCTGGAGCCCAGAGGACTCGGAATGGAGAGCCCTGGCCTGCCTCCAAGCCCTGGGTTCTGCACAGCACAGGGCAACGGAGTCCACAACCAACAGATCGACCAGATTCAAGAAGAGACCAACACCCAGAATAAACTCTTGCTTTGGCACTGAATTGATAACCTTCCAGAGACAGACTGAGAGACAGCCTTGGGAGGTAGGTCTGGAGAGGGTGAAAGCAAGGGATCTCAGGAGATCCCCTGGGAGGTCTGGGCTCAGACCAGGAAAACCACGTGGGTCTGGGAGGACAGGATCAGTGGGCGTTATCATTGGGAGGGGTGGTCCTGAAGAAAAGGCATTTAACCTAGTAGTATGTTTGAGCTTTGACATTGGTGCTAACATCCAGCAGATATTAGTGCTCTGAATTACTATACATCAATATAATTGTTTTCACTAAAATCAGAGTCCTCTTTGTAAGTGAAGGGTTGTGCATGAGTAGCTCTTAGGGTTTGGGAATTTGATGCCATTGTTGTCGCTGAATGCTGAATTAACTACAATAGACAAGGTAACATAGTATAGTGGTACCTTGGTTCATAAAACACTTTTGTTCAGAAACATTTGGCAAAATTTTGCTTTTGTTTGTGAACTCTGCATTGGGTGAAAAACACAACTTCAACCATCTTTCCCTCAGAAACACGAATGTGGCCATCTTTTCCAGAGTTGCAGAATGAATTAAGTTTGTGAACCAAGCGAGGTACCATAGTAGTAGCTAGCAGTTGGTTTTCTATGTCAACACCTGGATTGCTTGAGGGGTCATAAATAATACTGTGGCTCATATAGCTATTTGATTTTTCACAAAACATAAGCTGGAACGATGCTGGGAAAACTAGATATCCACAGGCAGAAGATGGACTCTAGACCCATATATTTCACCATGTACCAAACTAAAATCAAAACAGATCGAAGATCTAAATGTTAAAACAGAAACGATCTGCAAGATAAAATAGGTACAACTCTTGAAGTTATAGGCATAGGCGAGGAATTTCTGAATAGAATACCAATGGCATCAAATTATGTTAGAAATAGCAAAGTAGTTTTTAGGAAGAACTGTCTTGTGGAAGTGACCTTTGTTACAGCCACCTCTTCGAGCTAGATGTGGTCCTAAACTTAAGTCGCTGAAGTGAAGAGGGAAAAGGGTGGGTGAGGGTAGTAAGAGCTCTTTGCTAGATCTCCATATAAGATGATTTTAAATTATAACCATAGGCCTGTGGGTGCATATTTGGTAAAGTACTTGGGCGCACTGTGCACAAAGTTCACACTCTATTGCACAACATCTAAGCTTTATAAACGTCGGGGGGTGACAATGTACCATATAAACTAGAGGTAGTGAATTAGACCACATTTAAAGTGTCTTTGTTATAACTGATAGAAAAGATCCATCTTGGGACTTGGAATTGTTATAACACTTCTAAGCAGTATGTATCAGGACTTGTCGTTAGGCTGGCAGCAGAGGGGCAGGAATAAGCACACAGAGAGATGTGAACAAAGTGTTCAGATTTAAATTTTGGTGAAAGGAATCAAAATGTGTAGAAATACATTAATAATTCAATGGGAATATGCCTTCTTGCTAATATCTTAATAGAGATCTGATAACTCTCAGATACATGGCTTGGTGTACTCTTGCTTTATGTCTCGTTTTAAATTGAGCATTAAGGAAATGCAGTATTGTAACGTAACTTTGCCAATACTTCTATGTAGAGGCCTGTTGCTGTTTTTATCTTCAGTGGAATTTTTGTTCCCAAGAAAGGCAGGATTATTTATTCTAACAGATTGAGTTGGTGGAGTGTGTTCTTAGTTATCAAAAATACTCTTGTAGCTTTGGGATTTTGAATATTCATGATGTGTAGAAAAGCATGGCACACACTGTATAAACTCAGTCACACAAAATGGCATGTTTATGTACACACAGGACCTAGAAGAACACATCCAGCTAAACTGCTTATGATTGCGAATGACTTTGTTCTTTGCTTCTTGTGTTTTTGTTTCCTGTAATGCACATAGTAACTTTAAAAAAATAAAAATTATTTTATTTTAGAATACCAATGGCACAAGAAATAATACTGAAAATCAACAAATGGCTGCACATTAAATTAAAAAGCTTCTGCACAGAAAACAACCAAAAGGGAGAAGAGAGAGTCTACAGAACGGGAATTAATTTTTGCCAGCTCTTCCTCATACAAAGGACTAACATCAAGAAGATATAAAAGAACTCAAAAAGTGGGCCTCCAAAATCAAAGAGCCAATCAAAAAATGGGCAACTGAAATGAATACGCACTTCACAGAAGAATAAATACAAATACCCAATAAATACACGAGAAAATGCTCATCATCACTGGTCATCAGAGAAATGCAAATTAAAACCACACTGACATACCTTTTTAGCCCAGAAAGAATGGCCATCATAAAAAAATTCTGATAATATCAAATGCTAGAGAGGATGTGGGGGAAAAGGTACTGTATGACAGTGTTGCTGGGAATGTAAACTAGTACAGCCACTATGGAAATCAATGTGGCGATTCCTCAAAAAACTAATAGAAATTCCATTTGACCCAGCTATTATTCTAGGTATCCTCCCAAAAGAGTTAAAAATCATATTACAGGGATACATGCATACTCACATTTAGATCAGCACAATTTATAACAGCTCGATCTTGGAACAGTGCATATGTACATCAACAGATGAATGAATAAGGAAAATGTGCTGTTTCTACACAATGTAGTACTACTCTGCCATAAAGCAAGAAAAACTTGAGCTATTCATAGGTAAATGGATGTAACTTGAGAATATGTTAAGTGAAATAAGTCAGACATACAAACTCAGATATCACATGGTTTCTCTTACATGAGATAAACAGTGTGTATACATATGTATACACACACACACACACACACACACACACATAAAAAGCAAAATAGGAGAGAAATAGGAAGTAGGGAGAAGTTCAAATACTTCTCCAAAATACAAATTCCATTGTTTTAAAAATATTTAATCCATATACTAATTGGTTTCTTCTATACTACTAGCTTATTACAAAGTTTTGTGTTATGTTTGTTTTTTTGTAAGAATCATTTTAGTTTATGTCTTATACTCTGAGTAAACTAGTTTGAAGACAACAATACACAGTGTAATAACTATTGTTATTGTCTTATTATTTGATTAGGAAATTTTGTTTTGTTTCATAAAATAATTATTTAAATTTCTTACTATATTATTTCCACCCCAAAATGCAAGCGTTTTTGAGAATAAAATATATTCCTCCATGAGTCAGTATTTTTAATTCAATTCCTTTTAATTAATGTCATCTATTTACAAACAGATAAATGCTAGTCTTTAGAATTCCGATAAATATATTCTACACCCGAAGGGAACCAACGACCTTCTTTTTCCCATTGGGATCCTGAACTAAATAGTCAACAGGCCAAAGTAGATCTCTATAATTCAAATGTCACACTGCAATTTCAAACTGGCAGTCTTCCTTGAGTTTCATTTTACTGGCCAAGAAAACAAAGAAGCACTTATTCTGATGCCAGGAGAACTGTGGGAAGACACTATGAGATCTGCATTTCCTTGAATTTTTAATCTTCAGAAAGGACAACTACAGGGGCTGGGGATTTAGCTCAGTGGTTTCACCGCCTGCTGTGCAAGGCAAGGACCCAAGTTCAATCCTCAATACCAAAAAAAAAAAAAAAATCTCTAATACGCAACTAATTGAATCTTGGAAAATATGGTGTAGTCACATAGAAATTGATTGTGATTGCAAAAATGATAGAGATCATCAAATTGGACAAGAAGTTATAGTTAAAGAATTTAAAATCCAAAACTAAATGAAATCAACAAAAATGTCATTGATGGCATCCTTCTGCATACATAATCTCAATCATATAATCCTCTGCCCTGAGAACATTCTAATTCTTTCCTCACATGACAATCTTGTGCTTTGTGGCAGCAATTCCTTCATGTGAAGGATTTGCAAACCCAGGAGTCAGAGTTCTTTACTCCAATGTTCCTGGCATCTTTAAACGGTATAATCCTAGATCTGATTGCATCCCACCCCTTTCCAAAAACTTCCACAGCCCTGGATAGCCTACAATATATATTCTAAGCCAACAGGTCTGAGGATGGGGAAATCTGTATTTCCAAAGATGTATCATGAGATTCTCATATTAATTTGTTTTCGCTAACTTGAATATCTGGTGGTACATGCATGACTGTCTCATCAGGTGGCTTATATTATTGGTGGTACAAACAAATATAATCATTTTTATCAGTCTTTTTACTAGTCAAATTAATAAAAAGCCACCTGATGGGATAGTCATGCATATACCACTGGTGATTCAAGCAGCTCAGCCATGAGACAAATTACACCCTGATGTGAATGTGTTAAGACAAATCTGAGACACAAGGTTATAAGCTATTTTCTAAGTCCACAGAGAGCAAGAATTACGTCATATTCATTTTACTTCCACGACTGCTAAATACAAGATATTGTCCATGGCAGAATAAGCAGCGACTTTACAAAAAGACTATTTATAAAAGAAAAATGCAATAACACAATGAATAATAACAAAACCACTGCCAAAGAACAACGCAGTCTCTATGTGGCTCTTTTATTGCATTTCAGTAGCTCATCCTTCTGAAGTAACTCTGAGTTTTATCATTCTTAGTTCTTTAATTTTCATTTTACTACATCATTATAAAACTAAACAATGTATCATGATTTTTTTTTTTGGTACCGGGTTCGAACTCATGACCTTGTGCTTGCAAGGCAGGCATGATGCCACTGAGCTAAATCCCCGGCCCATGATCTTTAACTTCATATGAATGGAATCAATCATTCATTCATTCATTTAGGTATTGGGGATTAAACTCAAGGCCTTCATAATGAGCTACATCCCCATCTCTTCTTTTATTTTTTGAGATAGAATCTCATTAAGTCACTAAGATGCCCAGGGCTGGGCTCAAACTTACTATCCTTCTGTCTCAGCTGCCCCGAGTGCTGGGATTACAGGGGTGCACCCTATACCCAGCTAGATGTATTTCTTCATGACATTTGCTTTTATAGTACACTCCAGAAATCGGCACCAACTGTTGTATATCATACCACTACAGGAACACAGCACCACCTATTTACCCATCTGCTTACTGATGAATATCAGGTGTGTTCAACTGTTTTCCATTATAAGACAATATAACACATAGGTGTTATGATTCATGTATATAAAAGTTTTACTGAAGTGTCTAGGAAGAAACACAATTGTTGAATTGATTAAACAGTGCCAAATAGCTTTTCAAAGTTTGGGGACCAATTTATTTTTCTATTTGCAGAGGGTAAGAGTTGTCCTTACTCCACAACTTCCTTGACAATTAAAATATCAGACTTAAAATTACTTTAGTGGGTTTGAAATAGTATTTCACTTTTATTTTTAATTTCTACTTCCTGACTGATAATATAGGTGGGCATCATCAACCACTGAGGTCTCTTCTGTGATATGCCTGTTCAGGTCAATGGCCCAAATATAGTCTTTTCCTTTTGGCTCACAGAAATACTTCTTAAATAATATTCTTTAAATTGCTTATCAAACATTTTCTTCCAGCTTCTAATTTATCTTTTCACTGAAGGTATTCTTTTGATAAATGGAAGTTCTTAATTTTAATGCAATTTTCTCAATCCTTTGGTTTTGTTTTCTTAAGTGTCTCATCTAAGGAACTACTTCTTATATGGAGGTCATAAAAGATACTCTTACCTTTGTCTCCCATAACCCAAAGCAATACCAGTTAGAATATAATAATAATTAAGGATAAAGAAATTAGGATGAGTGAAAGAAGCATGATGTTAAAAAGTACGTTATGATTTTATTCAATCCACAGTCCGGAATGGAAAAATTAACCTATGCTGTCAGAAGGCAGACTGAGTGGCTGCTCCACACCGAGCGACTGCAGAGTTCCATTACATAACTATTTGGTGTAACAAAAATGTTCTTTATCTTCAATGCAGCAGTGCTTACTGACCAAACTCTTAAGTACACTTAAAATTAGTGCATTTCATTGTACATACATTGTCTCTCATTAAAGTTAGCTTTAAAATGTAAATACATAGTGATAAAAGATTTCAAGTTACACATTTAATTAATTTCATGGTCAATTTTACCTCAATATTTTAAAAATATTTCTTTAGGAGATAGAACTTTGGAACTCAATCATAAGTTTTTCATACTTACTAGCAGTATCAGTATATAATACTTACTTTCATACTATCAGTAAGTATGAAATACATACTTTCATACTTACTATCAGTATCAGTATATAATGAATGGAGCTTTTATCAAGACTGACAAATTCCCATGATAAGGCAGCTTCCACACATTAATCCTTGGTCAGGTTGCCATTGGTCTTTATTGCTCATGAAAATGTATTTCTCTCACTGAAGGCTATTTTAAAATTAGTTCACTGGAAAAAAGGTCATTTATGCAGTACTGATCTTAAAACAATTCAGTCAATCTTGACTCTTCTGTTACTATTAGAGGCTTACTCAGGATGAGAAGTGATGTCGATCTGAGTCACTAGGTTGGTATTTTGAAGGTTTCAAATGGATGGAATGTGCATATTCATTTCTTTTCTAGTTTCACACACAGAGGATTTCAGGATAGTGTGATAGAGAAAGGGTATTCTTCCAAATTCAAGGTCTCTCAAGACATTTGTAATGAAGTAGCCAGCAAAAGCTCACAGAAAGTGCTCAATTATAAAGCACCCAAGGGCAAGTACAGATTATTCCTTGAGTCCTTTCCTTACCTCCAATCTCTGACACTGCTTTTACTCTTGTATTCTACACTATTCTTCCCTCATCACTTATTTTCGAGCAAACTTCATTCTCATTTGACTCTGCTCTCCAATTTTTAACTTAACCGCCTTTGTGTAATTTAATTTGGTTCAATTTCTTTGCTTCCTCTAATTTTCCCAGTGCTGTGCTCATTACTGTATGTGTTAAAAATCAAACAGCATTTAATACCTGTCATTGGACAGATTATAGGTGAATGGGGGAAACTTTCGTGTAAATAATGATGAGAGACCCTGTGTTACTGATGCTTTAAAAAAACAAAAGGCCCCTAGCTCAGATGAGAAGGCCCAAGAAGGCTTTGTGGGGCTGAAACCTAAACAGAGTCCTGAAAAGCTAATATGATTAAAGCTAATATGATTCAAGGTGGAGAAAACAGGAGGAGCAAAGCCAGGGTAAAGCAGGGGATCCTGATGCCCTATGGGAAGGTAAGCTGGCTTGCCAAACTAGTGGGGCCATCTCTTTCTGTGACTATTAGCATTCCAGATCTTTTTGGTAAAGATTCATATCAAACTTAATTTTTAAAAAATAAAATGTTTTTAAAGTTAGAAAAAGATTGTCATTTGTGTTGTTTCTATGTTATCTGTTTAATACTACCATAAATTTCATAGTTCATAGTATAATATAGTATTGTTTCAGCATGGTTTCCAGGGAAGTCAAAGTCTATGCTTTCAGAGGAATTTAATGTCCTGAAAGAAGCTGATAGTTTTCTCATTTTACATGTAGCCATGAAAAAATAATATCACAGTGTGGCAGCTGGAAAAAAGCAAGAAAACATACTCAAAAGGGCTGCATAATTTAAAAAAAATTATACAAAGAAAATGTGCTACAAAAAATGACATTGTTTGGGTTGAAGATTCCTCTATTAATTCTATTTCCCTTGACCCTATCATTTCCTTATCTATGTTCAGTGTTACAAATAATAGTAATACTTCCATATACAGAGAATATTCTTCCAGTGGACTGTTCAAGTAGACCATGTCCACCCTCAGGGCCAGTGTGTGTGTATGTGTATGTGCATCCAGTGTGTATGCAGTTTGCTGAGGTCACAGCAAGCATGGAGAGATACATCAAGCAACAAAATGTTTTCTAAGAACCCTGGGATTGTACGTTTCGATGAGGATTATATTCATAAATTTGAGAAACACAAACCAAAGGACACAATTACAATTTAATAATTTTAAATATCCATTAAAATTGGAGTGTGTGAACAATTATTAAAACATTTCAATTTTCTTATTCTTCAGGCTGCTTTTATCACCATCAGCTGGTTGGCCTCTTAAACACATCAGACCTCCATTTAAGCACCATTATCTCTATGAGATTATTCATTTAAAATAGAATACTTCCTCATACATTTTGGGATGTCTACCCTGTAAATCATGCAAATAAATAAATAGTACAATTTAAAGATACATGCATTTAGTGTTTGGAAAAAAGAAAGAACTTTCTATTGGAAAATCCTTTAAAAAACACTGGATTTCAAAACAATATAAATCACTATGTACCCTGTATTATTAAAACCGCATATAGCTGTTATGCTGGATATCATTTTTTCCCTTTAATTTGAATCACAAAATATTTTAAATGTTAGGGGTTAAAAACATTCATGGTTAAATGTTAGGAAGTGAGTCCAAACAGCAGAACCTATACCTAATGTATGTGCCATGATTCAGAATTAAACCTTTGTTCAAATCATTATTTTAAAATTATTGCTCCACACACAAAACACAAAGGTCTAGAGAAGCTCTTCAGGGCAGAGAGTTAATAAGACACACAGAATATTTAATTTTAAACATGAAGCGGGAAGATACAGACAAAAATTATTTTCTATCAAAAAACAAAACAAAACACCAAACCTTAAGGAAATTGTTGTTACTGTTATTGCAGTTGCCAGATACTCCTTGCAATTCAGCCACAGTGTTCTAAAATGGTTGACAGAAACAGTTAAAGAATATCCCACTCCCTGCCCCACCCAGAGAACAGTGTCCAGGTAAAGGACAGAAAGACACTGAAGTTTTAGTGCTTGCTGTAACACACACCATCTGTACCTTGGTTAAAAAATATCCTACTTTCAGTTTCTCCATGTTATACATACAATATAAAATATACTTTGTTATTAAATCCACAGTATTAGAATACCATCCATAATAACTGCAACCCCTTCCTGACACAATCTATTTTCTACTAGGAATAGCAAACAGATGAGTCAAATTTAATGTTATCCTCTTAATGCTTTTCACATAAAAATTACATTCTTTTTTTTTTTTTTGGTACCAGAGACCAAGCTCAGGACCTTGCACTTGCAAGGCAGGCAGCGGCACCACTGAGCCAAAACCCCAGCCTAAAAATCACATTCTTATGTAAACCATAGCTCCCATTAATATTTCTGCCACTACTCAAGCAATAAAAAATGCATATTTAGGTAAATACCTGCTTTCAATTTTATCTCATATTTTTAAAGATTCTACAGCAACAATCCTGTTGTAATATTGTTAATTTCCAATAATGAATACAAATTATAAAAGAATGACATGTTTTAAGAGAGGGGGCTTCAGTTTCTGAAGTGATATTTAAACTTATTATGAATTACTGCCTAACGAAACTTTGAAATGCCATCTGAAATAGAAGACTTTACAATGCAATAAATATTTTAGTTTAAAAAAATTTGGAGAAACCAAATTTTGAAAGTACATGCAATATTACTCATTTTAATTTTAATGACCATATGTTTCCTAATTCATAAAACGCATACAGTACCAACCTGTTCAGATTGTATTTCCAACGTGAAGCCACAGCACTTTAAATTGTATAACATTATTTGATAGAAAGATACCCATAAAAGACAAAAACACTACACAGAACATATGCCAGAGTTACATCATCTCACTATTAAAATGATATTAAATGTTGATAGTTGAGTTAATACAGGAGATTAGCTGTTATTAAAAATTAAATTCTAGTTGAAAAATTTATCATACCCCCATAATTTCATGGCACAGTGCTGACTGTCTGAGTGGTTTATTGAAATCCTCCATGGTTACCTTTCAAATTTTTAAAAAAGAAAAAGAAAAAACCAAATAAACAGTAATTATATTAAATCCAGAAATGCAATCAATCACAGATACACTCAGATATATATTTACAATTTTTCACTGGTTTACATTTTCATGTCCCTCTTCCTTATAGGGTACTTACTCCCTTTTACTCTTCAGCCTTTGGGTCAGAGCCATTTTTTATTCTTTATTTTTTAGATCTGAATGTTTAACAGTGAGTAAACAGAAATAGAAATATATAAAATCAAAATGGAACCGGCTTTTTGCTTATTTTAAACTCTTCTATTTTAAATATTTGGAGTAAACAATAGAACCTTAAATAGTTTGAGGATTATCTATACATTTCAAATGCTATCAAAGTATTACTTGTTTTCTAAAGTAAAACAGATATATATAAGCATAAATAATACACCATTAAGAAAAATACAAACTAGGATGTTATTCCTAAACTATTTTCACTCTATCTGTTCTTTTTTATACAGAACCAATATACTTTAAAATTTCAGAATATAATCCTCACATTGTGATGTTTTCCATGTAGCCAATTCAAGCAAGCAATACCTTTTTGTCAATGTGACAAGTTCCAAGTTGGAATCAACCTTGGACGGTTTGGTCAACAACAGAAGCTTGGTGTCAGCAAATAATATGAATCTAAGAGATGGCTCTGGCAATTAGCCAGATGGACTTGGTAACTCTGTATCTAAGTAGAAATTTTCTTGGATCAGAGCAGGGGCTTTCACAGGGGATGTTATCAGATAAAAGCAATTTTAACTCTGGAATCACAAGATGATTCTATAAAATGAGAAAAGTAAAAACTGAAGTGACTGATTATACACATTTAGGGCCTATGTTAAAAAAATATACCAATAAAGTGGTAAATTACATGAAATCACATCAATTATTTAAGGACAATTAATCTACTGACTATCCAATATTGGTTTTCCTCAGTTCTTTCACCTATTGGATGTTTTATTTTCTGTTAAGAGTGAAAGAAAGTAAGTAGAAAGTAGGAATGTAACATTCAAAACCAGTGAATTTAATATTTGATAACATTAGTAAAAAACTGAGTTAAGTAGTAACAATGAAAGTCTTAACGTCAGAGTTAATTTTCATTATAAGTACAGCTTTCATCTCTCCTATGGAAAGAAAGTTAGGAGCTAGTTTTACTAGGGCATATTTAAGTAAGGCACAGTGCAACAGACAAGAAAGAGGGGAAAAAGTCAGGATATGTCAGAGAAATACAAAGAAAAAGACTAGCATTTTCAGTAAAGTAAGAGTTACTTGGAATAACAGCAAGCATCTGACTTCTATAACCTCTAAAAAAGAGAATGTTTATCACAGAAGTGAATTCTAAGTTTTCAAACATTTCTATACTCAATTATTCTTCTTTTAAACTCTATGAAGATGATGCTTATGATTTGCTGCCTAGAGTAAAGTAATTCCCATATATTCAATTTTCTTATTACTAAAACTACTGAACAAAAGAACCACAGAACCTAAGTATTAAAAGAAAACTCATTCCTCAAAACAGGAATCCTCTTAACATCTTTTGTTGCTCAGTGATCCATCAAGAGTGTTCTGTTACACTCTATTCAAAAACAAGGCAGAGTCCAGGTTTGGAGCCAGGAAGATTCTATTCTATTCTAATTCTAACTGCCAATTACTGGTACTACAACTCGAAGGAAAACCTCAGCTGAAGCTTCTGTACTGCTAGAAAAACATATATTCTTAATATTTGTTGCTTTAAAGATTAAGTGAGACCATGTAGGAAGGGTATCTTCTCTCACAATGTCTGGCACTATTTAGTTATACCTCTACCCATAAAAATAGCTCATCAGGTGACAATTAACTACTTCCTGTGTAAAAAATAGGCAAACAAACTCATTAGCAATCTTCCAATTGGTATACAGTATGTTTTTAAGTATGAATGTGGAATAAAAATATTCTTTTTAACATTTATTCACTATATCAAATATATAACTTCTATCTAGCACATATTCCAAAGATACACACACACACACACACACACTCTCAGACGAGCATCAGCTGCTTGGGTTGCAAACTTCTGGTGATACATGTGATTAATTCTGCAAAATAACCAGAGGAAGATGTGATATGTGGCCTAAAAGCTTCACCCGGGGAGCTTTTAAGACAGGTTATTTTACCTTCTCTCTTTCTTTGTTAGACTTGATGTCTTGCATTATACTTATGGAATGACAGACACTAGAAGAGTTTCAGCGATCTGTCCCCATCCCTATACTTAAAGGCAAGGATACAGAGGCACCAAGACAAGAAATATTAGCCTCCTCTCCTTCCACCATTTGATGTCACCATACTCCCCTGAATCTTGGGTGTAAAAATCTTCATCTCGGAGGGTGAAGAGGCAAAAACCAAACCTGCAGAGAATAATTCTATAATCCTACAGTAGGGGTGCAGCCAAAGCAAATCAACATCTCTAATAAAACACAAAACATTGGAGCAGAGAATTGTAAACTAGGTAAGAACCAAGTTCAAATATTTGAGAAATCAGCATTGTAATTTTAGAATCCAAACTAACATATTTTCATATGTAGCCATCAGTGCAATTTAAAAAAACTTTCCATTTGAAATGGACTCTGCAAGTGAAAAAGTAAATTAATAAAATTCCAAGAGAATATTCTTATAAAGAGTGTCTAATCAAAAGTTAATTGATATACCACTTCTAATTTTCCATTATAATAAACAGAGGATACATCCACTTTATCCTATAAACATAAAACAGTATACATTTGTGCTAAAACATCTGAGAATAAACACAAAGGAAAAATATTTAAATGTCCACTTATTAATCTTCTCTCTGTTCTGACTAAAAAATAAAAAAGTTCTGGAAAAATAATATATTCAGGTGAGCAGAGGCTAAACATACAAAATTTTACTGTTTACATCAGCTGACATAAAGAATACTTGTTTTATTCAAATATTTACTAGCTATAAAGTACTACAACTAAATTGTTGATGGATCTTTTGACATGCCAATATGAAACACCCGCATGTTTGAATGTGTTTAGCATGCAGTATGCTGTCCTATTTTATCAGTGTACACTGGCACTGACATTAGAAATAGACCAGCATCTGTACTACATTACAGAACATAAGGGTGCTAGAGAGCCATTTTCACTTGGGAGCTAGCAATCTACTCATTTACTTGATTTTCTACAGAAAGTGGAAGGAAAATTATTGCAATATGTATCTATTCCATGGAACATGTGCTAGTGGAAAAGCTTTGCTCTGCATTATGTTAGACAAATAATAGTGAGCAGATCCAAAGAACTTTGGGGGCACTCTGGAAACCATCAGCAATCTTGTGTATGTAAGGGTGTGTATTTTCACTTAAAATGTTTACTGTTTTTATTATTTATTTATTTATTTATTTATTTATTTATTTATTGAAAAAGCATTACATACTACTATAGAACATCTGGAAAAGATAGAAAAAAATAGAAAGCACAGAGAAAAAACCCACCTAATTCTAGGAATAAAAGTAACCAGCACTCACATTTTAGTGTTTTTACCCCTTTTTGTCTCTATAAATTTCTATATAATGGTATGGTAAAAGATAAGACTCATTTGTTTCCACAGTTTTCATACTGTAAATAGGATTCCCATGACTTGATTCATAGTTTCTACAAATGGTATTTTTGTTCTGTGAGGATGAATTTTTAGCTCACTGTAGACACATTCTCCTTCAGAAACTGCAAAGATCCTACCGCACGCTTATGCAATAGTAGGAGACAACATCATGAGAAGAAATGCAGCACACAGCTCTGTCCCCCACCTCATCATCATCCGCGTCGTACTGGGCGTAGTGCTGCTCCATCAACTCCCTCTGGCGCCTCTCTTGCTCCAGGGTCTGACTTATCAGCTGCGCAACCTCACTCACTTGTCCTGGTTTTTCTCTCCCAATAACAAATCTGTAGAAAGGTTAAGGAAGACTACTATAGTTATGACTCTCCAACCAAAAGGAGGGCTAAGAAAAGTAACCACACTTGACATTTTAGCAGATCTACCAAGCCCCCTAAAAAGTAGTATCACCCATGTACTTTAAGTGGCGTACCTCGGTGGGAGGAAAAGTTAGTAATGGAAGGGATATTTACAGACAGCACATGGAGAGGGAAAGGGGGAACATTAAAGATTAACACTTTGGGAAAAGCCATAAAGATGAAATCCATTCTTTTTGGTTTTTTGGCACAAGGTATCACTATGTACTTTATAAATCTTTGATACTCTAAAAAATGGAATGAAACAATTTTCTGTTAAGTTCCTAAAACTTTGCTGATAGGAAAGGGAAACAGAACTAATATATTTTTTGTTTTTAGAAGAAGTTCTTTTGAGGGAAATGATGGTAGAAGAAAGAGTGTAGTCCAAGAAATAAAGGAATAAAGGGAACTGTTAATAATAATTCCTATGGGGGGAAAGGAAAATATTTACTTATTACAAGCAACATTTATGACACTTTCTGCTCAAAACATGTTTTGCTCAAGCAGTAAATATTCACTAATATTCATGGTTTCATATTAATATATCATTCTAATTTTGGGGGGTGGAGGACAGAGTCTTGCTATGTCGTTCAGGCTGGTCTTGAACACACTGTGTAGCCCAGGCTGGTCTTGAACTCACAACAATTCTCCTGTCTCAGCCTCCCAAGTGCTGGGATTACAGAGTGAGCCACGATGCCTAATTATTCTCTTTTTCTAAAATCACAAAAAATATGCCTGAAAATATAGTTTCTAAGTATCACTTAACATTATTTTGAATGTGACTCTTAATTTATTCTTGCTTCTGTACTTAATTGATGGTTTCCTTTAAGGAGCTGTATTCAATCAATTTTAAGTGACACAGACCACCATTTTCTGCACAAATACACTAAAGATCAAAATTCTTACACTTAGATGTTTATAACTGTCTTTTTAGAATATTCTGAAACAAAGCTTAGCTTTGAAAATATGCATGGGTATTCATTATCTTTTGAATTATTTTCCTTTGAGAATCAAGTATAGGCTTTTTACTTTCTTTTTTTTTTTGGTACCAGGGATTGAACTCGGGTCCTTTCGCTTGCGAGGCAGGTGGCGAAACCACTGAGCTAGATCCCCAGCCCAAGTACAGACTTTTTAATACTAAAACTTTTCATCTTATTCAGATATAATTTGTACACAGTAAGACATCTATTTTAAAAGTGACAAATATGTAAACTGGCAATCACTATACCAATGAAGATACAGAACATTTCTACAAATCCAATATATTTCCTCATACCTTTTTCCAGAAAATCATCTTCATCCTGGGCCCATATGAATCTTTCCTAGAGTTTCATATATAAATGAAATCACAAGAGTGGTTCTACCCTCTTTGGCTCATTATAATGGGTTGGAGATTTATCCATGTGCTCCAAGTATCAGTAATTTGATCATTTTTAACCAATGAAGAGTAAGTATTTTGTTGTATGGGATATATCACATTTGGTTGATCTATTCTTCTGATAGATATATAGGTGAGTTTCAGATATTATACACTAAATTACTATAAATACTTGTGTGCAAGTCTTTGTAGATGTTTTCATTTCCCTTAGGCAAATAACTAGTAAAGAAATTGGTGAGTCATATGGTAAATGGAAACTTAACTTTCAAAGAAAATTTCAAAGAAACTGGGAAATTGATATTTGTTAATTGTGACAGTTAATTGTAGTGTCAACTTGAATAAGTTACAGTAAGTGATATTAGTTTTTAATTTAGGTTTTGAGCTATTGGTTGTGAGAGTAAAAAATATAACTGATATTTTGGACTTGTGTAGTGTGACCTTTATTATTTTTTTCCTTAAATTCTTTTATTGGTACATTTTAGGTATACAATACGTTTACATTTATCATTGGGTGCTTGTACCTGTACATGTAACTTGGTTCTTATTCTGTTTCTCATTACCTGTGCACCCTTTATGCCCTCGACCCTTCCCTATTTACATAGACTTTGTTTCCATTTTTTTTCCCTCATTATCTTTCCTTTCCCTTCTTGCCTTTCCCCTTCCCCTCTGACCACCCCTACCCCTTTGGACCTTTTCTTCCTGTTTCAAATTATCAATTATTCATTTTAATCATTTTCATCCTTATTTACACTTTCAATTTCTCACACTAGAGAAACTATTCGGTATTTACACATGTGTGTCCTATTTATTGAACTTAAGAGTATGCCCTCAATATGCATCCACTTAGCTATAAATGTCTCTAGTTTCTCATTCTTTATGGCTGAGTAGTACTCCATTTTATTAAAAAACCACATCTTCTTTATCCATTTTCCAGTTGATGGGCACTTCGGCTATTCCCAAGCTTTCACTATTACAAACTGTGCTGTTATAAACATGGGTGGACATATATCGCTGTGGTATGTTTCTTTTAATTCTTTAGGGAAGATGCCCAGCAGGGAAATACCTGGGTCAAATGGGACCTCTAGCCCTAGTTCTTTGAGGTATATCCATAATGATTTCCACAGTGGTTGCACTAGTTTGCACTCCCACCAACAGTGGAGAAGGGTTCCCTCCCCCCCACCCCCTCCAGTCTTTGTTATTGGATGATTTCTTGAGAGCAGCCATTCTCTCTGGGGTGAGTTGGAATCTCAAAGATGTTTTCAACTGCATCGCTCAAATGACCAGTGATGTTGAACATTTTTTCATATATTTATTTGCTGCTTTTACTTCTTTGTCTGAGAAATATCTGTTCCTTTCAGATAACCATTTTTGAATTGAGTTTTTGCATTTGGGGGGTCTGATTTTTTTCAGTTCTTTATATATTCTGGATAGTAGTCCTTTGTCTAAGGTACAGGTGATAAAATGTTTTTCCCACATTGTAGGTTGTCTCTTAGCTCTGTTGGTGGTTTCTCTTGCAGTGCAGAAGCTTTTTATTTTTTATTTTATTTTTTTCCCATTAAGTTTACTGGTACATTTTAGATATAAAATACAGTTACACTCATCATTGGGATTCTGTAACTTCACATGAGTATCTTGGTTCTTTTTTTTTCCCCCTTCCCTTGTCCTCCCTTCAGCCCCTCCACCCTTCCCTATTTGCAAAGACTTTGTTTCCATTTTTTTCCTTTTCTCATATTTTTTCTTTTCCCTTTTTT
>NW_004624813.1:1821072-1844274 GCF_000247695.1 Heterocephalus glaber | reverse complement strand
GTTCTATATGCCTCACTTATCTGTATGTCCAATTCTCCACCTCTGTCTGGGAAGTTTTCTATTATTACTTCTGTGAACAGTTTTTTATGTCAATTGTACTTTCTCTTGTTTTTTTGTGGACTCCTATCAGTCTTATATTATTCTTCTTTGCATCATCTAGCAGCTGCTGGATTGATTTCTCGTGGTCCCTTACTATTTTTAAGAAATCTCTGTTTTCATGTTGCTTTACCACAATCCTGTCTTCTATAACTGATATTCTATCTTCACATTCACTCAATCTGCTCTGCATGCTTTCAATGGAGTTTTTAAACTCCTGAATATCTGTTTGAATCTGTTTCATGGATTCCATTTCTTTCTTATGTTGAGTGATCATGGTTTCCGTGTCTTTTTTATGCTGGGCATTCATGCCCTCCAGCATGGTTCTGAGCTCATCTATTTTTTTTAATGTTTCTGTTCTAGAGCCTTTAATCATGTCTTTCGCTCTGCTTACCATGTCTGTAGTTATCTGGGAGATTATGTGTTTTGAATTTTTCTACAGCCTCATTCATCTGTTTTGTTACTTCCTGTGCTATCAGTTCAGGGTGTCCAGGTGGTTGATTATCAGATTTTTTCCACCTTGTTTCCCCCAGAATTTGCCTTTTGTGGGGTGAAAGTCTGAGTTTGTGCCTTACTTAAATGTCTTCTCATTTTTGTTTTTGGAACTGTCCTTGGTTTAGTTTCTGGGTTGATACTTTGATGTTGCTTACTGTAAGTATGCTTGTTGATGTATTTAGAACCCTTATGGAATGATTGGTTTTCAGTGGTATCTTCCAGATACAGCTGGTCTTTAGGTTTTGGGTCTCTAATGGCTCTGAGGCTATCTCATTTTCATTATACCAGGAAGGATAACTGCTTAGATCAATCACAACACCTTAGCCCAAGTGATACAATCAGCAACACAATAGTATCAAGTACCTCTTAGAAAATAACAATTTGTGGTAGTTATTAATCTATCACCTTTAACTGTGTGAATTAAATTAAAATCAAGGACCAACCCAACATATGTTTATAGTGAATAAACTCTTCAATATAGCAACTTTACCCTTTGGGATGGGGAGTTGGAGTTGAGGAGGGAGGGATAGTTAGGTAGAAGAATAGGGGAAGGTTAGCAGTGAGGTCAGAGGACACAGGCGAGAGAAGGAAAGAGAAGAAAAGAAAAAAAAAAGAAGAAATACAAATTAGGGCCAGAACAGGAACACAAAGGGAGATGAAGAACAATGTGGGAAAGCAAAGGAGCAAGGCAGAGAGAGAGGGACAGAAAACAGAAAAGAAGGAAAAAAGAAAAAGAAAAATTTTCAAAGAGTAGAAAAAAGAAAAAAAATTAAAAATAAGAACAAAAAAATACTGGTAATTTTGGAAATAACAAAAAATTGAAATGAAGGGCCTCCTTAAAGGTATGTCTCTGCTGTCACAATAGCCAATCTGGGCAGCATTGTGCAGTTATAAGTCAATGAGTCTCAGTAAGCCAGTCACAGACCTGTGAGATTCAGGCAGATTTCTGACTGCACGTCCCATGCTGAGCTCCCTGTCCTCCTGCAGGGTTGAACTGTGCAAGTTTCTATTGCAGGTTCCAGCTGCCTTTCCCCTGAAGATAGTCCAGGTTCTGATGGGAGATGATGATCCCTCCAGCTTACCAAGTACAGTGGTCTGGTCTGCCTTTATTGCAGAAGATTCTCTTCACTTTTCCAGTGGGCTTCGGTTTTCATCAGGGAGCTTAAGAGAGGCCCTCTCTCTGTTGTTCACTTCTATAGCTCAGGACAATGGCCTTTATGTTCCCCTGTGCCTCTACAGTGTGGAACCAGGTAGCTGCACAGCCAAGAGGTCAGATGGGGGGGCTGTTGTTGCAGGTGGCTGGTGGGTGTGCCCAGGGGATTCTCACCGGCTCCTGGTTGCAAGTTGGTATGGCGAGCCGGACAGAGCGGGGCTCCAGTCAGCCCGGGGCACTCTGTCCATGTAGCTACGCTGGTGGCTGGTGGGCCTACCCGGGGAGTCCTCCTTCTGTGACCTTTTTAAACTCACTCATTAATCCTATGAACTTTTTTTGTAGATTCCTCAGGACTTTTCTATATAAAAGATCACACCTACTATAAAGAAATATTTTTCTTTCTTTCTTTCCTATCTATTACTTATTCTTTTTCTAGTTATTACCTTTTTGCAGTGGCTAAGAAATCTAAAATATGTTAAAAAGTTTGTTAAGAGTAGCCATCTTTGCCTTGTTCATTGCCATTCTGATAAATGAGTGCTCAATTACCTAGGGGAGTATTAATTTGGAAATATTATGTTCTCTGTGGTTGAAGATGCTAAAGTAATGTTTTAAACTAACCTAGAGATATACTATTATCTTGGATTTATTGTGTTTTTGGTAAATATATATATTCACAAATTATGTCTAATGATACATATGTAAAGCAATTCAAAAACTCATACCCTGGAACAGAAATTTTTGATTAGCATTGACTGGCCTTTTATTTCACTTTAAATGTACCATAGAGCAGAGCATAAGAGAGCATCGCTCAACTATTACAAAGCTGACAGGAGACAGAAGGAAGTAGTTAAAATATAAAATGTAGATTCATAAAAGACAGCAGTCAAGCTCAGTGTAAAAGGTAAATTAAAATTCATATTCATGTCATCCATGCATTCTTTATATTCATTTTAGAATTACATCATCACATTTTTTTTAGTTTTAGTTTAACAGTTCTTACTAAGAATGGAAAGATTCATTTTCTCTGCAAGGCAAGTCTTTAAAGTTATTTCATGTAATTAAAGAAGAAGAAAAGATGAGATCTGTAAATTATCTACTTGCCTAACATTTGAAACAGTTGATGCTAACTCCAGAGATGAATGAAGGTCTTAATGAACAACTTGTGAAATATTTTAAAACTGAAAATTATAAAAATAACAAAAGCCCAAACTATAATTTAAAGAACTCTATTGTAGTAATAAATCATATAGTCATAGATTATATTATAGTAAATCAAAACTTAAGATGTGGACCAGGGATTTAGCTCAGTGGCTCTGCCGCCTGCCTCACAAGTTGCATGGTGCTGAGTTCGATCTCTGGTACCAAAAAAAAAAACTTTAATAAGATATGCAAGTTTATTGTTACCCTAAAAGAAAGGTTTTCTACTTACCATGCCATAATTATTTGTGATGTTAAAACTAAAAGAAATGAATGTAAGTATAATCAAAGTTTTAGAGGAAATAAGAATTATTCCATAATTCATAAAAAACTATGACTTTAAATCATAAAGGCACAGTTGTTCAAAATCAGAGTTTGGCTTTCTGAATTTTCTCATTCAGTTTAACATAATTCACTATTTGCCCATATTGGTTTATACTCAAAATTACTTTATACTCTAACAAAGTTACACACATCCTCAGAGCCTTGTGATCCAACATAAGTTATAGCAGAGATCTGCAAAAATACAATGTCATCCTTGGAGTTATGGTCTAGAAGGAAAGTACAAAGTAATAATACTAAACTACTATATCTGCCTCATTTTTCTTATGTGGAAATTAATATCTAATCTCAGGTGAAGGAGTCCATCAAGGAATAAAATGTAATTTATACATGAAAGGATCTGGATACACTATTATAACGACAAAACTGAAAAACTCTTGAAAAGATTGCAACATCCAAATTACTTAGCATATACCAGTGATGGTGAAGCTTTTAGAACTTTTAATAATAACAAACAGCCAGTTCTTGCACACATGCCATACGTTCACCACCATAAGTGTTTGGTCCATTTTTAAACTGCATTTATAAATATGGCCTATGAGATTTCATATAAAATCTAGAAAATACAGAATTCAGCATAAAATGTAAAATTTAAAGTAGTATTATTTTAATTATGGATACAGAATATGGATATGCTGTAATAGTATAATTTAGGGGTTAAAAGAGCCTTTGAAAGAGAAAAATTGTTTGACAGCCTAAATTTACTGAACTCTAAACACCACTTACAGATTCTGTGACCTTGAATGTGTATTTCTAAGCCTTAGTTTCCATATTTGTAAAATGAGGATAAGACCTATAATAAATACATGTTATATAACCCTATAAAAAGCTTATCTAGTGCTTACAGAGTATTTAATACATGTTGATTGTTCTTTTTATCCATACTATACATTATAATCCAGATAAGGTTGAATGCATTTAAAAGTGCACACACTGTCCTAATTACCTTCTATCTGATCACAGTTTTAAAAACAAAATTAGTTGTTTGTTTGTCTGGTAGTTCAACCATAGAAAAAGGATAAAAATACTTGGCCTAGTGGGTGTTCTGAAAATTTTAGTTTCTGTTGTAATTTAAATATAAAAGTTCGGATTATGTGATCACTTTAAATTGAATTTTTAAAACTTTCAATACAGACCAATTAAGTCAGCAACAATCAGTCCCTTTCAATATATGTGTCCAAATCAAAGGACATTTTTGTACAACAGGGATTTGTATCTTAGACATTATCTCCAAGTGAAACAATACCTATACTCAAATCAGTCCACTTCTAAACAAAGTTTCTTTAAGAGAAAAATACTTTTATCATCACTTTTTAATTTTTTCTTTGCTTCAACATGGAATGAAAAGATCTTTTTATCTATAAAGGATAAAGCAAATGAAACTAAAGTTGAATAGATATTCAAATTATAAATAGTATTTTCAAATCACAGAAAAACTAAAACTAAAATCTATGACTCAGATCTGTGTTTTTAGCATGGCTTTTTTCAAATGTTTAAAAAAAATTCACCTTGTTTCTATGTGAATTATTTCACTAGGAACAGTTCACTCTCCTCATGCTTCTGAGATACAATAAATAATGGTAGTTACTCATTTTCTTTCATCTACTATCACACCAAGCAATGTGGGGTTTAGATGCCTCTAGTGTAGGAGGTCCACTTGATGACTTTATCAGATTCTCTGGTAAGCATCAAACAAACAAAAAAATTGAAATTGAATTTATAATTTGCTAAATTAAAGTCACAAATATTCTGTTTTGTGTGAAAAATATGGAGTTAAGTGAAACAAACCTAACTTTATGGATGCCTTATATTTCAAACATAAATTGTTCTAAATGTCGAAAATGAAGTAACGTTGAAAAATTTTTCCTTGATCTCTTCCCTTTTTTTGTGGTGCTAGGGACTAAATCTAAAACACTGTGCCTACTAGGCAAGCACTCTTCCACTGAGCTACAGCCCCAGCCCTTTTTATTTTATTTTAAAATTGTGTCTCACTTAATGGGCCCCTTAACCTCAATCTGGTGATCTTCCTACCCCATCCTCCCAAATCTGGGCTTACAAGCATGTGTCACCATGCCTGGCTGAAATTTTAAATATCTTAATGTAGAATTAAGCTAATAAAAAAGATGGAAAAGCTACACCAGGATATAGATATTAGTTCTTATATAATAAGTTATTTCATTAAAATATAAATAAATATTTATGGTATATCAAAACCTGAATGTATGTCTTAAAAAGCACAAAAATAGATGTACAGATCTGATACTTGAACATTCATTCCACTTTGACATTTATGAGTTGCAAGATCACAGAATGCTTCCAGGGACTTTTATAAAAAGTATCTCTTTTTTCCTATGTGATCACACAATATGGCTGGCCTTTCACTGAACTTAATAACTTTTAAAATATTTAACTTTTTTTAACAAGCAAGTAGTGGTAAACATATCTCCAGAAACTTTCACTAAAATTTGTTGTTAACAGCTAAGGATTAAAGTCTTATGCAACCAAGCATTGTAGCATTGTAGACTTTATTTATAATTCCATGGTCCTATATATTTTTGCTTTCTACATTCAGAGTTAATTTACCATTCTATATATTCAAAAAGTTTTGAATTCACTAATATGAATATGTTTGCTTTTTAAAGGTAGACCCAAAGTATATAAGCTTAATTATAAGCACTATTTCTTTGAAGAGCATTTCACATCTAAACTACTGGTAATTTTAAGAATTTTTACTACATTTTAATTTACAAAGAATTCATAAATATACACATGCTACTTCAAAAAAATCTTTGATTAATCCAAGATCATAAAGACTTTTGCTTATTTTCTTCAGATCTTATGATTTCAGCTGCTGCAGTTTTTAGATATGTTGTGTGATGAGGCTCAAGGGTTCATTTCTTTGTTTTTTGTTTTGTTTTGCTTTTAATGAGGTCATTCAAATTGTTCAGCATCATTTATAGAGAAGACTGTAATTTCCTCCACTGAATTATTTTGCTGCTTTTGTAAAAGATCATTTCTTTAAATTTTTGCGGGTCTATATTGCAATTCTTTCTGTTCCATTAATTTATTACTACTATCCTTATGCCTAAATCAGACTGCCTTGATTACCAAATATTTCAGACAATAAAAGCCCTCCAACTTTAATCTTTTTAAAACAATAACTTAGACAAAATAATTTCTAAGTTATATCTATACTTATATCTATATCTATATTTATTTCTCTCACTAAATTGCTGGATTGGCCAGGGTGAGCTCAAACTTGTGATCTTCCTGCCTCAGCCTCCCAGAGCATGGTGATTATAGGCATGCATTATCATGTCCAGCTAAGGGCTTGTGCTTAATGGGCAGGTTAATTTAGGGAGAGTAAACATCTTAGCAGTATTACGTATTCTGGTGCGTGAACATGATCTACTTTTTCCATTTAAGTTGTCTTCATTTTGTCTCAGGTACGGAAACTGAATAAAAATGGTGAAGGTGGATATACATGCATAATTCTTGATACTGAAGGGGGGGAACTCTGGGTCTTTGGCCATTGAGTATGATATTAGCTCTAAGTTTTACTTAGACACTTTTCATCACATTGGAGAAATAAATACCTTTCTATTTCAAATTTGAGGTTTTTCTTTAAAAGCTATATCTGCTCAGGTGAGTAAATGATTTCTCACCTATCTACTTATGCTCAGTCCTTTACTTTCTTACAGTCTTGAAAAGTAGTTATAATTGTTTTAATGTTGTCATATACTAATTTTACTATTTCTAACATTTCTACCGAAGTTTCTTTTGTATAATTTTTCCATTTAAGTTTTCATTTTTTTTTTTGCACAATGAGATATTTTTTGTATCCCAATAAATATTTTTGAACATTTTTCTGAAACAGTTAAGTCACTTAAAAACAATTCTTTCGGAGGCTTGCTTTTAGGCTTTTGAAATATAAGTAGAATCAGAGCCACAATTAGGTTAAGGCTAAATTGTTTTATTTTTGACAGACCTGCTTTTAACTTATCTATCTTGTTTCATATTTAATGCTATACATGAAGAATAAGCTACCTGGAAATCCCATGGGCTAAAAGGCCTAGTCAGTTTATTAGGTATTATTTTCTATCTTCCACAGTCCTGTAGGTGATAGGAGATGTTGCTAAACTTTCTGTCATATGGGCCGGGGATTTAGCTCAGTGGTTCTGCCGCCTGCTTTGCAAGTCCAAGACCTTGATTCAATTCCTGGGACCCCCCCCAAAAAAAACAACTTTCTGTCATTACACAACAAAAATTCTCTTTCTTTCAGCTTGAATAACATTTTCATTTTTCTTCTTTAAGACCTCACCACCTGTCTCCTCAGAGCTATCAGTTTTCTACTAATAGTCTCTACAAAGGCTTTTTGGACTTTTCTAATACTTTCCTCAGTGTTCTTCCAATCTTAGTAAAAGTCCAGTCCCAAAGCCACTCCCACATTTTCAGGTTTTCCTTATAGCTGCAGCCTGAACTCGGGTGCCAAAATCTGTGTTAAGTTGTATTTGCTGATATATGACCCTGCAATTTACAAACACTACCTTCCATAGGTGCTGAAAGTCAAGAATTCAGGGAAGGCATGGCTAGGCAGTTCAGAATTGGGGCTTCCCATGAAGTTCAAACAGATGTCTGCGAGGGCTACAGTCCTCTAAATATTTTGCTGAGGCTGGAGAATCTCCTGCCAGTGCCTCCCCTTCATATCTGGCAAACACGCTGGTTGTTGAAGGTAATAGTTTTTATAATTTAGCCTTAGAAGTCATAGATCATTATTTTCTAATCATCATACAGTCTCAAGAGGAAGCAATATAGTAGGAGAACAAAAAAGACAGCTAATACCAGGAGGGCAAGATCAACAGAAGATCATTAAATGAATGTTATGGAAAAGAAATGGAAAACATGGCAATATGATCGAAACTGACTTGGGGTTTAGACACCATTAATAGTGTAACATGAGAATATGTGTTCACCGAAGAAAGGATTTATGAACTGAGACTTGCAATGGCGATTGGTCAAGTAGATTTCATGTGTCACAGGGGAGACACTGAGGTAACTCCTGGAATGAAGTCTGAATGCCTCAGAACCACAAGTATCAATATGCAAGAGCTACAGAAGATGGATATTCCTGCTCAAACAGGGTGCTTGAATTCACATCCCTCCAAGTTTTTGTTTTATTTTCAGGAGCACTGGTGAGGTGATCTCTACTCAGTAGATTAATTCAATGGTAATCTCTTCCAGAAACACCCTTACAGGTACACCCAGATAATGTTTTACTAGTATCCAGGCATACCTTAGCCCAGTCACTATGGCAAATAACATTAATCATAACAGTCTACTAAATCAGGTCCAGCTACAAATCCAATTATTATACAAAGCAGTTTTTATAGGTTGCTATATCTTACTTGGAAACTAATCACTGACCTATGCCAATCATGTATCCCTTTTTGGTATATTTCATAGCTTTCATCAAGGACTAGTGCCATGCTCCAGAAGACTCTACAAATGATCCATTGTTCATCCTGACTGGCTCTAGATTAATTCACGCTTTACCATAACAATGTATGTCGCATTTACCGCTCCCTTGTTTGAATTTAGATTAATTATCTTTAGTATGCTTTTATTGTATAGTTCAGCGTATCATGGTATAAACCTAAACACAAAATGTTTTAATAGTTGTTTGAAAACCTATGGCATTTATGGTAGTTGATGAATATGACTTGCCTAATGTTAACAAGGTTAACAAGTTAGAATAAATTTTTGTTCTCATCATCAGATTCTGCATTATGTAAAAAAAAATTTAAATAGATTAGACTCAGTTAATTAGAATCAACAGTTTTATCTAGCAACTCAAGGTTCACTTTTCTATTAGAATATACTAAATGATGGTTTTCTTGGAGACCTTTAAAACCCAAATTATGTTTGTTGAGCCATGTTTATGCACGGGGAAATTAATTTTTTCTTTTTTTTTTGTACCAGGGATCGAACTCGGGACCTTGCGCTTGTGAGGCAGTCAGTGTTATCACTGAGCTAAATTCCGGCCCTGGAGAAATTAATTTTAAACTAGAAATTATAAATTCATTAAGAAAATAATCAGAAGTAGTTTGAAAGAGATAAACATCACTTGTACACCTACTGAAAGAAAGTAGAAATCACTAATCTAACAGATTATTTCACAGTTACAGAAAACTATTTTCCATTTACTTTTGTATCTAGAATTTAGCCTTGTGTTAGCATTTTGCCAGCCAGTCCCAAATTTAGACAATCGATTCAACCTCTTGTGTTACTCTCTGTGGATGAAGGAAATGTGTTCTGCATTACACGATTGCTAGTATATAGGTAAAATCCTAGAGATGATTCTGTTAGAAACCATAAATAATACTTAATATACTTATTGATGTCATTCTCTGATCTTGAGACCAGTTACCAAGGACAGATTTCTCTGACAACTGCCTTTTCTTCAAATGAAACTAGACCTCATGTATTCAGTTTCTTGCTCAATCATTTATCAGCTGTATGAACTTACACAAGTGCTTAAATCTCCTTGTGCCTCAGGCCTCAGTTTCTTCTGTAAATCTGTGCATTCTTGTAGCACTTGTCCCTTATATTAGTCATCTGTCTTCTTGGTCTCTATAAATGCAAGAGTCACGTCAGTCTGTCTGTCTGTCTGCCTGTCTATCTACGTACCTATCTTCCCTCCCTCCTCTTGGCTCTGTTTCTCAAGAGAACCCTAAGTAAGAAATGAACCATGGGGTTTTTTAGTGGTTGAGGCTGCTCATGTAGTTAGTGTCCATGCAGTAGAAATGTACCTACATGATCAGCTCATGTTGAGGGATTCCCACTACAAACAGATTTTGGACTTCTTGGTACCAAGGTGCTTCATGTGCAAGCCCATCATAGTTTAAAAATTAGAGAACCATGAGCTCTGTGAGACCCAGGAGTGAAAAGAATACTATGGCTGAGCTGGCCACATCTATCCTTCAATGTATATGTCTTTTTCCTTCTGTTATTGCATTATGTCATACTGAGCATAAACTGCTTGGGTCTTCGGAGTTCTTTCCTTAACAAAGTACTTAACATAAATAACACATTTCTGTTAATAGTTATAAACCATGTCTGTAAAATATGGAAAATAAAAGCAGTTTACTAATGCTTTAAACCAGGTCTGGGCTTCCAATATCTTCCAGGAACCTAACCTAGTTTGAGCTGAACCTCTTCTTTTAATATGCTGCATCTCATACAAATAATATAGGGTTAAGAAATAATTATACCCTCAGAATTAACATTAAAATACTTGTATTATTTCTCTGGTAAATTAAAGGATGGCATACTAATGGGGCTTCATCAATATTATTAATTCACAGATTCAGACATAAGCATTCAAAGCTTAATAAAATAAAGCACATGAACAAGTAAGATAAAAATGATTCCCTACACTTGTGAGTGAACAAAGTCACAGGAATTTATTGCATGGCTTTGATTTATATACAAATGCTGGCACATATTTCATATACATTTCTAGGAAATAAATACTTAATCTCCAATATTTAAAAATAATCACAATCCAAATCTGTTTAATTTTCTGCCCACCTTTAGCTTCAGATCTTCCTCCTGGCTCTTTAAAGCCATAAGGTCTACATATTCCTTTCAGGTCTGTGCTTTGTAGTTAGAAAAATTCAAACTAAACCCAGTAACTTTTCAGATAATGTCCCCATTTGAAAATACACTTCAATAACTACTAATAATGAATAAGAAATATAGAATCACATATATTTTAAATCTTGAAAGTACATTTCATTAAAAATACAGGTCTAAAGTTACAGATATACACTTACCTAGCACGTGCAAGGCCCTGGGTTCAGTTCCCAGTACCTCAAAAATAAATAAATAAGTGTGGTTTTTGAATCTTGTTTTTGTATTAGGATTTTTTTTTTTTTTGGTACCAGGGATCGAACTCAGGTCCTTGTGCTTGAGAGGCAGGTGGCAGAACCACTGAGCTAAATCCCCGGCCCTGTATTAGGATCTTATGAAGAGCTACTCTCTAATAATACACTCAGAAGATCAAATTTTTTTAAAGCTAAAATTGAAGAAACACATTTTCTTCACAGTCTGTTAATTCAGATGCTAGATTAACTTCAGTAAGATCTTGGGTTAAATAATTTGGGAAGAATAAAGGAAGCTAAAATTCCCATGTTTACACTAAGATTTGTGCAAAGACAATGAGAAATAAAATATATGCCTTTTAAAGACAAAAGTAGAGCACTCTGTAATCTCAAGGTCAGAAAAGTAGTACGAATGAGGAGCTTTATCAAAAAGAAGGGGTCTCCAGAGGATCAGGACACCTGAAAAAAGACCTGCAATAGGTTCTGTAGGACAAGGATGTTCTAAATAGAAGACAGCATTTTAAACAGAAGAAAATGGCAGAAAGAAAGGCACAAAACATCTAATTCCCAAGTCATGTCTGAAGCATGGTGACTACCACATGGCTACACCAAAACGTCAAATGATGTAAAGGCAAATGGTAAAATCATCATGCAATGAAAGATGTTTAACACAGACAAAGAAGTGTGTATCTCACACAGAATGGAGGCCCACTGACAGTCGGAGAAGAGATGAACGTGATGGATGCAGAATTATTATTTTGACTACTTGTGTAATCATTTTTCTACTACTAGGAGTAAAGAGAAAGTCAACCCTGTTTCCATGATAGCCAGTCATATGTTTGAAAACTGTAATTATGTTCTTCCATTAGGAGAAAAATTAAGACAGTCTGAAAAAAAGGAAAAAGAGAAAACAAAGAGACCAGTTAAGAAGCAATTTTCTTTTTCTTTTCTTTTTTTTTTTTTTGTACCAGGGATTGAACTCGGGTCTTTGCGCTTGTGCAGCAGGCAGCAAAACCACTGAGCTAAATCCCCAGCCCAAGAAGCAATTTTGAATCTGTACAAGCTTTGATAACAACACAAAATTATGTGGTCAACAGTCAGATGTGAAAGGAATGGCTATGATTTCATGCCACTATAAACTTTTCTAACTGAGAAATGTTCTTACAAATTGAAAGTGTATCTTACTTATTTAATGTTTTAATGTATCTTAAAGTTTAATGGCAGCTCCAAAACAAGCGTAATACTGAAATAGGAAAGTGCCATCTCAAGAACATAAGGTGATCTGGAAAAAGATGATCATATTTACTTAGGAGTCTTCCTACGCAGCTCTGAGAAAGCAGCAATGGTTTTCCCCGTACTCTTTCTTTTCTCAGGATTGTGGATGTTCAACAGAAGTATCCTAGAAGCATCAACACACTGCCTGTATAAGTCATTTAGGTTGATTCCTTAAATCAGCCTTCAGCATCAAAGAGTGCTTTCTCACTGGAAAAGTCTAACAATTGAACTCAAGCTTGCGCATCCTCAAATACGTTGTACTGTAACTCTAATGCTGCCCTCTTTATGTTAACTCATGCATATTTTCAGAATGTTTGGTAGATTCAATCTATGATGAAACACTAAACCACTTTCATAATTACACATACTAAATGCATCCTTAATGTGTTCCATCATAGGGTTCTGGAAAAGGATTAAGACATAAATAATGCTATTTTTTTCTTTTTTTTAATTAACATTATTGGTACATTTTAGGTATACATTATGATCACATTCATCATTGGGAATTTGTACCTATACATGACATATCTTAGTTCTTGCTTTTTCCCATTCCCCTTCCCTCCCTTCCACCTCTCCCTATTTACAAAAGTTTTATTTCCACTTCTTCCTTCTACACCCATGTTTATAGCAGCATAGCCTGTAATAGCTAAATCCTGGAAACAATCCAAATGCCTGTTAACTGGTAACTAGACAAAGAAGATGTGGTTTTTTTAATAAAATGGAGTACTACTCAGTCATAAAGAATGATAAGCTAGAGACATTTATAGCTAAATAGATGAATATTGAGGCCATATTCTTAAGTGAAATAAATAGGACAAGCATGTGTACATACTGAATAGTTTCTTTGGTGTGAGAAACTGAAGTGTAAATGAGGACCAAAATCTGTAACAGACAATGTGAAACAGGAAGCAAAGTTTCAAAGGGGAAGGGGAAGGGGAAGTATGGGGGGGGGGCGTGGCAGAAAGGAAAAAAGGGAAAGAAAAAAATGCTACTTTTAAAAAGTATCAAATTAACTGATTTCAAACCTTCACCTTGGTTGGTTTAGGACTGCTTCCTTATTCATTTTCTGTTCAATTAAGTAGGAAAGTTACAGTTCATCAAAGATTGATATTAGCCAATTTATTTGTCTAAATAAGGTGGTGCCTTGGTTCATGAACTTAATTCTTTCCACAATTTTGGTCGCAAACCGAACTGGATGAGAACCAAATCAAATCCAATGGTTAGGTTCAATGTTGATCTTATTGGGAAATTTGATTCAGTTCTCATCCAATTCAGTTTGTGACCAGAATCGTTGAAAGAATTAAGTTTGTGAACCGAGATACAATTGCAATGTATCTCATTAAATATATGTTTAATTGGTTTTGTAATCGTATAATTGGTTTTGTTAAAAGGGTTGAGTCTAAATTAATATTTATTAAAGCAAAAACCAGAAATGCTGTCTGCCTAGTAATTCTTACTGTATTAGAAACAAGGCACATTAACATAGCTCAATAACTAACCATATTGATTCACACTGTTCTTAGTATTCAAATAAAATTTACATTGTAAATACTTGTATTTCTAGGTAAAAGTAGAGAAAGCCATAATTCAACAAAGCATACAGTGATCAAATTGTATATCTTCGAAGCTACATATTTACCTGACGGTGCCCTTGGTGTTTCTCAGAACTGTCGCAGCAAAATTCTGTGTGACGCCTACCAGGCTGATTCCATCCACCTCCACGATCTGGTCATTGACCTGTATTCTTTAGAAAAAAAATGATCCATAGTTAATTTATCTGATAATGCACTGACATCTCTAATAAATGAGTTGATAAAAATTTAATTGTTAAGATATTCTTATTGATTCAAAGTTAATCTTTTATATATAATAAGCTCCAGATGTCAGTCAAATGGTTAATGGTTTTTAAAACTGTTTTAAAAGATGGAAATAAATAATGCCAAGTAGATTCATTGTACCACACATCCATATTCCTATGAAAAAGCTGATAAATGCAAATGTATGACATATTAACATAATTTTTACCCTTAATTCATTAAAATATAACAGATCCACTGAAATATCCTTTTAGCCTAATATCTAGTTCCTCATCTTACCGCTCCTCCCCAAGGAATAATATCCGTAAAATGTGAAGGGAATTCTGCCTACTATAGTTGTATACTTCTGATATGTAGTACTTGTGTGTGGCTGTGTGTTTATATATAAATACAGATGTGTGTTTATTTACTTGTGTTTTTGATACATATATCGTATTAATGTTTTTAGTGTATAATACATTAAATTTATAATATATCTTCTACATGCGTCATTTTTATTCCTCATAATGAACTGTTTTAAACATGGAAAGGTGTAGAAGGCAATTAGATAGTAAATGCTCATGTACCCAATAACTAACTTTATCAGATCTCATTTGAATCATAGTATATTTACTGAAAATACATTATATAAAATTTACAGCCCTTTTATTTGTCACTAATTTTATTCCTTTGACTGTTTCCACAGAGATAACCACCATACTGATTTTGTGTTTAGCTTTTCTGCTGATTTTTGAAAGAAAAACAATAAATGAAGAACAATAAGCATAATATGAGTGCATTATGTGTTTTCAAAATTAAGAAGTATACCTCTCATATTACAACTTAGTTTCCTTCACCCGGTATTACATTTAAAATTTAACTATGGCTACTATAATTGAAATTCTAGCTAATTCATTTTAACAACCACATAGTATCATGTTTCACAACTACATCAAAATATATTTCTCCAATACTTTACAGATGGACCACAGTGTTGTTTTCAATTTTAAATTATAAATACAGCTATAATAACCAATTTTATACATGCATTCTTATACATACATGAGTATCTCGAGAGATACCTAGAAATGAAAATTCCTGAATCAAATGATATAGGTAACTTCAATCATATTGGAAATTAACAAATCTTTACAAACTCGGAAATTGAGGAAGTATAATCTAATTGGTTTATATAAAGAGTCCCCCTAAAATAATGTATACACACTTCAAGAAAAGAAAAATTGTATGTTGTTTTTTTTGACAGATGGTGTTACCCTCATATGGGGGGACTCTAGGGAATGTCATATAGTGCAGAAAACCCACTACACTGCCAGTCCTTAGGGAAGAAATTGAAAAGGCACGTTCAGCAATCTCAATGACCAAGGTTTCCCAGCAGCACTTTGCCATACTAATAAATGTCGGGAAGCTAATGGCCACCACTTTGAACACTTTTTGTAATTGTGGAGGCCAAAGGTAACTTGTATTAATCTCATGATGTCTCAATAAATTTAGTATTAAAATATTTATACAAGTTTTTCTTTTCCTAAAGTGTGTATACATTTTTTTTTGGTGGATGCTGTCGTATAAGCAATTCACAAATCTAATACTTTAATACCTAATGGAAACTTTAAATGTCATTTAAGGAAATAGATTCTACAGGACCTCCAAGCAGCACAGATACATTTTATGTAACAATATATACATTCATATGATAAAAGCGAACCTTTGTACAAATCAGACTAATAGTTCTGATCTTAATATATAGCTATGCTTTCTCCATAGTTCTGAAGAGGTATGAGTTTATATTTTCATAAAGAAACTCATTAACCTGACCGTCCTATAATTCTCACAATAAATGATTAGTCTAAATTAGTAATATCCATACATTCAGAGTCCATCTAAACATGATTTCCAAGATTCTTATTTATCTTTAAAACCTTGGTCACCAAACATAGCTCTTCTAAATAGCTCTGCCTTCTAAATTAAAAAGTTATAAAATTTGCATCATGTTATTAAAATTATTCATCCACACCACTTTAAGAAAACAAAAATAATGTGCATGGCTACAAAAAATATTTGCTAGTCAGCTAAACAGCTTGTGTAAAACAGGTAATTATGAAGTTCTCATCTACTTGGGATGGTTAACTAGAAGCTAATTGACTAGCCCACAAATTAGAGATAATATGAGTAATTGATTCTATGCCAGCAGTGCTAGGAAAAAGTACAATTATGGAGGTAAAAGAGCTAATTTTTGTTTTTTATGAAAAAAGATACTAAATTAATCTTAAAATGAAAGGTTGTAAAAGAACATAAAACCCAAAACTTACATGTGTATACAAGATGAGTAATGCTCAAATAAGTGATTTTTATCTGGCTTGGTTTACAACATCAGCTACCAAAAAGAACCTATAAAATTGGCTTAAATTTTGACAAAATTCATTCAGTTTTAAAAGATTTATTCATATCATAAATTAGAAGAAAAAAGTATAAGGATATTTTATTGTCAAATATTAACCTTATACAAAATCAGAATTTGATTACTTCTCAATGAAAAATAACAACGGGACTGAAAAGTATTTACTATTCTTTTAATAAATGGTTAAAGAGAGTCTATTTCACACCAAAATAATTTGGTGAGCTTCTTGCATGTACTGTGTTTTTATCATTTCACCGATTAATGTAAAAAAAATCCAACTTTATAAAAAAGCAAAACTTCCTAAAACTTTATTACCCCTTCTTCTGCCTTCATTAAATTAATAAGCTTTACTATTTTAGAGCAGTTTTATGTTAACAGCAAAACTGAAGGGAAAGTAGTGTTCCCCTATATATCCTGTCCTCAAGCATACACAATCTCTCCCACTACAACCATCATGCATGAGAGTGGTACACATATTACAAGTTGAAAGAAAAAAATCTACACAAACATTATCATTTTCACCCAAAACCCATAGTTCATATAAGAGTTCCCATTTGGTATCACACATTGTATGGATTTTTACAATGTATGACTAAACGTATCCACCACTGCTAGCATACAGAAAGATTCCACTGCCCTACAAATCATCTATGTTCTGCCTATTTAAATCCTCTCTTCCTACCTAATCCTGGCAATCGATAATCTTTGTATTGTCTCCATAGTTTAGCCTTTGCCAAAAGTCATATAATAGGAATAATACCATCTTCAGGCTTACTGCTGTCATTTAGAAATATGCATTTAAGAGTCCTCCATGTTTTTCATGGTTTGATAGTTCATTTCTTTTTAATACTGAATAATATTCTGTTGTATGTATATACCAAAGTTTATCTGTTCTCCTATTTAAAAATATGTTTGTTGATGCAAATTATAGCAAGAATAAAGCAGCTGTGTGTGTGTGAGTTTTTGTGCAAACACAAATTTTCAGCTGGATTCTATGGTAAGAGTGAAAAAAAACCAATGAAGTTGTCTTACAAAGTGCCTGTAGCATTTTGTATTCCAACCAGCAGAGACTTCTTACTGCTCTATATTCTTGCCAACATTTGAGAGTGTCTGTATTTTGAATTTTGGCCATTCTAATAGGCGTTATGTAGTGGTATTATATCATTGTTTTATTTTGTAATTCCCTAATAACATATGATTTTGAACATCTTAGTTTTCATATGCATATTTGCTTTCTCTATGTATCTTTGGTAAGGTATTTGTTCAGATCTTTGTCCAGTTTTTATTTTATTTTATTTTGGTACTGGGGATCGAACTCTGGTCCTTGTGCTTGCTCAGCAGGCGACGAAACCACTGAGCTAAATCCCTGGCCCCATTTGTCCAGTTTTTAATCAGCCTATCATTTTCTTACTGAGTTTTAAGATTTCTTTATGTATTTTGAATAGGTCTTTTATCTTTTCTAAATAATTTCTCCAAGTCTATGGCTTGTCTTCTCATTCTCTAGACAATGCTTTTCACTAAGCAGTTTTTTAATTTAAAAGTTCAGCTTATTGCTTCTTCCTTTCATAGATTATGCCTTTCATATTACACCTAAAAAAGTCACTGCATACCCGAGGTTACCCACACACATTTCCTGTGTTGTTAGTGATTATTTTACACTTTTGTGTTTTTCTATGAGGTTTGTGATTCACTTTCAGTTAATTCTGTGAGGTGCTTCCATCTCAATTCATTTCTCTTGCATGGGGAAAACCAGTTGTTCCAACATCACTTATTGAAAAGACTCTTTTCTCTACTGTACGGCCTTTGCTCCACTGGCAAATTTTCTACTTTCTCTATTATGGTCTACTGATAAATTTATTTATCCTCTGGCTAATACTGCACTGTCATGGTTATAATAATTTTAAAGTAAATCTCCAGGTCAGATAAGAGTCGGTCCTCCAATCTTGCTCTTATCCTTCAAAAATGACTTGGCTATTCTGGGTCTTTGTTTACTCCATACAAACTTTATAATTAATTTGTCAATATCCACAAATTAATGTACTGTAATCTGACTGGGATTTCACTGAAAAATAAATGAAGTTAAAAAGAACCCACATTTTGACAATATTGAGTTTTCCTACTTCATTTATCAGTCCTTTGATACGTTTAATCAAAGTTTTGTAGTTTCTCTCATACACAGCTGTTACATTTTATTAGATTTATATATAAATATTTAACTTGAGGGATGCTAATATAAATGGTAGTATGTTTTCAATTTCAAATTTTACTTGTCCATTGCCATATACAGTGAATAACTAAAAGTGAATGGCTTGTATAATAAACTTGTGCCTTGCTTACTTAATATAACTACTAAGAAGTTCTATGAGTTTTTAAAAACTGAATATAATAGACAGAAAATCCTTGGATATATTATCTTAAAGCACAAAACATTCTCTGGTGCTATCTGCTCTCAGAATTCTGGGAAAAGCCTGGAGCCACAGTCTTCTAAAACTATTCGAGAGAATCCCAAAGCTGACAAGAAGTCTTACAGGAAAACCCTCTGCTCCTAGATTCATTCTACATACACCTATCAGTACAAAATAATTTAAAATATACTAAATGAGAAATACAAAATTACAGGTGAGTCTACTGGCCTGGCCTGTAGTCCCATCTACACAGGATAGTGAGGCAGTAGATTGCTGAGGAAAACACCAAGACTCCATCTCAAAATAATAATAAATATAAAATTGTATCACTGGATGGAAAAGGAATAATTAGAAAGGAAATAGACATAATCAACTGAATATCCAGTATATATAATACATACAAATATCAGTTTAACCTCCGTATAAATGCCAATCCCAAAGCTCCCACTTACTAGTAATTCAGAGTTTCATGGCACAGTTTCTTCAGCTGTGTGTTCTTTTAGGAATACTGGTAAGTTTGTGTGATTCAGAGAATTAGAAAAAGGTATTACTGAAAGGCAGAAAACTCTGGGCATGGTGGTGCATGTCTGTAATTCCAGCACTGGGGAGGTTGAGGCAGGAGGATTTATAAGCTTGAGTCATGCCTGGGCAGCCTAGTGAGATGCTGTCTCAAATATTTGGAAAAAAAAAGGAAAAAGAAAGATGGAAAGTGAAGAGAGATAGAAAGTAGATGGTAGAATCAGAATGGACATTCTGCAAAGCATTCCAGGGAGAGAGAAAAAAATCTGAGGTAAAGTAAATTGAGACCTCCCCTCCTAGCTACAAGAACACCAAGAGTGACAATACATAGGGGTATGACAAGGTAAGCTTTGAGACCATAAATCTTGATAGGAAGCAGGAAAGGAAACAAGTAATTGAGAAAAAAGGATGGTGCATTAGGGAGAAAAATGTCACCTAAATGCTATCACCACCAACAAGGCAAAACAAATTTTCATGCATGCTCTTGACACCAGGTAGGGGCGAGAAAGGAGTATCTAATTATCTTATTGAAAAGTCTATAACACATAAAATACTAAAGGTAAATTAGCAATAGTGTACCTAATACAGCAATATTGTAGTGCATAATTGATTTGTCTTTTTTTTTTTTTACCATGAATGGTTATTTTTTTAGTTCTGCAAATGTTTATTCAGATGCTTTCCTTTACTTTAGTCCAAGTTTTCATAATTCTATTTTCCATAAAACTTTAAGTTTTTTCAACTATGAATTTAAAAGAATCCTTAACTGGGTGTGAGAACACAAGCTTACAGTTACAGTTCTTTGGGAGGGTAAGGCAAGAGGATCACTTGAGTTCACTAATTTGAGATTAATCCACAGATAGAGAAGATCTAGTACAATGTTTACATATGCTGATTGTAAAGACTAGCAAAAAAAGTAAAGTGCTAGCACAATAATTAACAAATTGTAAGTGCTTACCTCATTGTCATTCTAGTAATATTTTTTGGTTTTTTTACTCAAATGTGCATGGAGATTGAAAACTAGTGCAGACAGTAATACTGTCTCCTCTGCCTGAGGAGAACTGAATGAGCACATTAGAAATAACACTGGTCTCCAATATAGTTGAGACCTGGGGCTATGACTGGCCAAAGAGAAGACAGCATCTGTTCATTGATGCTCAGAAGAATCCCTCAAAGCATACTTTCAGAGTAATAATTTTGTGACAAGGGAAGGAAAAACTGTGAAAGATCACCTGAGAGGACTCAGACACTTAAGGACTAGGCAGAAAACCTGGCCGATAGATGTGGCACAGAGAAAAAACGTAGAAGAACCATCAGACTGACACTCCAAAGACGTATACAATATAGCAAATGTCAAGTGAAAGAAGAAAAGATGAACAGCCAGATTTACAGCTAAAATAATGAAAAATCAAGTCAATACAAAAAACAAGTGGCTCAAATCAAGAAAAAGGAAACATGGGAAAAAAGGAAAAAAGAATTTGATGACTTCTGTATTGAGTCTGACACAGAAACAAAATAATCAGGGGAAGAGACCACACATTTCAGAATCAGTACATTGGCTGGGTACTCTCATTCCAAAAAAAAAAAAATTAAGAATCTGGCCTTCGAAGATAATCTTTACAATACAGGATTTTAAGAAAAGGGAGAGAAAGAATCTAGAATAGAATCCTGGAAACTGTCAAACCAAACCAAACCAGAGTATAGTTCTCCCTAGAAATATGTGATCTTGGTAAGACGCTGACAAAACAGGGATAAGGTCTAAGAAAAAGGTTCTGGATGCCTCGGGGTACAGGCTAATAACTTTGAAAGTAATACATTTGACCTAAAATTAAAATTAGGAATCAAATACAGAATTGTGCTGTTTTAAGTCTAACACTAATTATGCTTATTGTACTTGATCATTTTTGTGCTAAGACTAGGGGAGTATGGGAGAAGGTTCTCTGCAGTTAAAAATAGTGAGGCCAGTTGGTATGGACCACTTATTTGAGGAGATTAGCGCTAAAATAACAGTTGACAACATGTAAAAAATGCAAAAAGAAAAAAGCAAACATAATTTATTAAAAATGATTAAAGAAGGAGCAGAGCCCAGTGGGGCCGAGTGGTTGCAGCCTGACTGGGACCTGCTTCCTCTGGCTTGCTCCACCAGCTGGCGACCAAGACAGAGTGACGAGGATCCCCCTGGGCATGACCACCAGCTGCCAGCTTGGCCAAGCAGGCACTCCAACAGCAGGCCCCAGCACCCACCCCACCCGGGTCTGGCCTTCTGGCTGTGCAGCTACTTGGTGCAACACTGCAGAGGCACAGGGGATATAAAAGCCATTGTCCTGAGCTGCAGAGCGAATAACAGAGAGAGGGCCTCTCTCAGGCTCCATGATGAAAACAAGCCCACTGGAAAAGTGAAGAGAATCTCTTCAATAAAGGCAGACCAGACCACCGTGCTTGGTAAATTGAAGGGATCATCAGCTCCCATCGGAACCTGGACATTCTTCAGGGGAAAGGTAGCTGAAACATGCAATAGAACCTTGCAGAGTACAAACCTGCAGGAGGACAGGGAGCTCAACTTGGGACTTGCAGCCAGAAATCTGCCTGAATCTTACTTATAACTGCACACCGCTGCCCACATTGTCTATTGTGACAGCAGAAACATACCCTGAATGAGGCCCTTCATTTTTAAAGGTGATAGATTAATAACTACCACAAATTGTCATTCGCTAAAATGTATTTGATGCTATGGTGTTGCTGATTGTATCACTTGGGCTAAGGTGTAGTCATTGATCTAATCGGTTGTCCTTCCTGGTATAATGAAAATGGGATAGCCTCAGAGCCACTATAAAACCTAAAGACCAGCTATATGTGAAAGACACTTCTGAGACGCAATCATTCCATAAGGGTTCTAAATTCATTAACAAAGGCACTTACAATAAGCAACTTCAAAATATCAACCCAGGAACTGAACCAAGGAGAGTACTAAAAACAAAAATGAGAAGACATTTAAGCAAGGCACAAATTCAGACTTCCACCCCACAAAAGGCAAATTCTGGGGAAAATGAGGTGGAAAAGTCTGATAATCAACCACCTGGACACCCTGAACTGATAGCACAGGAAGCAACAAAACAAATGAATGAGGCTCTAGAAAAATTCAAAGCAGAAATATCTCCCAGATAACTACAGACATGGTAAGCAGAGTGACGGACATGATTAAAGGCTCTAGAACAGAAACAGATTTAAAAAAAAATAGATGAGCTCAGAAAAATGCTGGAAGTCATGAATGCCCAGCATAAGAAAGAAATGGAAACCATGATCGTCCAACATAAGAAAGAAATGGAATCCATGAAACAGATTCAAACAGATATCCAGGAGATTAAAAACTCCATTGAAAGCATGCAGAGCACATTAAGAGAATCTGAAGATAGAGTATCAGATATAGAAGACAGGATTGCAGTGAAGGACCATAAAAACAGATTTCTTAAAAACAGTAAGGGACCATGAGAAATCAATTCAGTAGCTGCCAGAAGATGCAAAGAAGAACAACATAAGACTGATAGAAGTCCACAAAAAAACAGGAGAAAGTACAATTGACATAAAAAAAAATGTTCACAGAAGTAATAGTAGAAAACTTCCCAGACAG